>JAXGGA010005253.1:0-79830 GCA_038373865.1 Uloborus plumipes | reverse complement strand
GTCATGAAGCGTGAGTTTGTTTTGATACGTAGTGTGTTTGTTTGTTTTTTAAAAAAATGTTAGTGATTTTTCTTAAATATTATACTTCTTAAGTGTTTACTTAAAAACAAATGAATTTCTATTATTACCCATATGTAACATTTTCCCATGTTTTTGAGTACGATTTGTGCCAATTTATTTCTTCCGTGCAAGCATGCAAAGTTGTGGGAAAAAAGAAATGAAGCGAAATGATGTATTCAGCAATGTGTTTGTATCTTTTAATTCTTATTTTATTTTCTCAAAAGTTTGTTACAAATTTTACGGCATCCCAAGAAGGCATCCATATTATTATATTTATGCAGTCCCCCCCCCCCATTTATAGTAGTAATTGGCTGAAATGAATAATGTATGCATTTGCTTTTCTGCACATAAGCTATATTATTCTTCTATATTTAGTCTATAGTACTTTTATTGTACTATAGTTAAGACATGGCCTTTACATCCTCTAACGTTATTTGACTTGATCCCCTTATTTTATCGTATTTTTTTTATCCTTTTAGTTATTTATTTGGGGGAGGGGGGAGGGGTCTAAAAAGCGAATAACAATGCTATTGGTATGTCAGCAACAGCGAACATTCACCATCTTTTCCTGTCCAGGAAATTATTTTACGTCCGCAAATGAAAGCAAAAAAAAATACTGCACTATGGAAAAAATACTCATTACGTTGTTTGTTGATTTGTTGTTCAATTAGGAATTGTGATAAAGGAAAACATTCTAGAGATTAGTTCGACATGACGTATCACATGAAGTTTATTTGATGAAATTATCATTTAGTAAATAGCATTAAGATCTTACTATCCGTTCAGAATACCAGACAGAAAATAAATTTAATTACATCGTCTTAGTTTGAATAAATCTCTTATTTCTCTTCCATTTTCATTTCAATCTTATATATTAAATTCCTTGTGGAATTAATCACTATGAAATTTTCGTTGCATACGTATATCTGACTTCTCTAAATTAAATTTCAGTCCACTATAACACGTCAAGGAGCATGTTCGCGTCTTGAAGACAGCCATATCTGCACTGCAAAAAATAAAGTGTTGTTTTTACAGTATAATACAGGGAGCAGAGGTTCCAGTTTAAAACTGTAAAATTAGCCATTTTACAGTTTATTACTGTAAAGAAGCAATTTTGCAGTTTATCACCACATTTTTGCATTTTATCACCACATTTTTGCATTTTATCACCACAATTTTACAGTTTATTACCACAAAATTAGCTGTATTATAATGTAAAAACAACAGTTTAATACTGGCAGCAGAGGTTCCAGTTTAAAACTGTAAAATGCACAGTAATAAACTAAAATTAGCAATGTTACTGCTTATTACTGTAAAGCAGAAATTGTATAGTTAATTAGTGCAAAATGAGCAATTTTAGTTTATTGCTGTAAAATTAGCAATTTTTATAGCTGTTTCTTTAAAATTAGCTGTATTTTACTGTAAAAGCAACACCTATTTTTTACAGTGTGGTGTAAAGCATAAACACGATTTTTTTAAACACATTACAGGCCTACTCGAAATTTTTTTTATATATACGAATATGAAAGCAAATATTCATAATTCTCCGATTCATAAAGTAACAAAAAGAAAAAAAAAACACTTAAGAAGACTTTTCCCATTCTCAAAATGTGGTCTAATTTTTCTACAAAAATAACAAAGACATTAAAATCCTATTCAAAGAGAGAAAACTTCCGTTACACAAATTCGCTGATGCACGGAATCTTATTTCTTGGCATGCTCAGAAACATTTCACCATAACCTCCTAAATATTTCAATTAAGCTTTCCAGCAAGCAAAACTTGATGAGTTTGCTTGATAGGTCTTTGTTTTGATTGGCCAGTACTTTCGCTTCATTCTCTAAGCTTATAACAAATAAACATCAAACTATGAGAAACAATGTTTCCCCTGGTGTTTACAGCTCATTTTTACGATCAGCAGGAAACCCCTACTTAAAAATTTACAATAAAAACGAAGATTTCCGAGAGAGAGAAAGTGGATGGCAGAAGCAAACGTACGGCATTCTAACAATAATGGGCCATTAGGGAAGTTTAAATTTCCTCATCGCATTTGAAAGAAAGCTCTTTCACTTTTAACAGAGCACTATTTCACCAGTTCTTCGGGTCTCCATAGAAATAGCTGGAGAACTGGAAAATAGGGATGTATTTTTCTCCGGAGGATATTTCGGTTGTAGGATTATCATTTTTTGGAACATAAACTGTAATTGGGGAACATTCTTTCTATGGGCTTGCAATTGAGCAAAAATCGACAAATAGTTTAAGCAAGTTTAAATGCTTCTGATAATAAAAACCAATACCTGAATGGAACAAATTGCGGAGAAAATACTTCAAATAACTGTTTTAGGACAGCAATGGTGTCCCTACGAAAGTGCTCAACACACAAAAAGTAGCTAGTTTACTTTTTTACTCGAATATTACTTTTTAATAGTGATCTTACATGAATTACATATAAAAATTAGTTTTAGTGTTCATTTTATTTCTCATTTCTTTTGGTTTAAGGAACCAAATGTCGGAGAACCAGTAACCTAATATAAGATGAGTGAATAACAGCGTAAATCACAATATGTCTCAAATACGTTTACATTTCCTCGTCGCATTCGAAGAAAATATCTTTCGCTTTCAACAAAGCAGGATTATACCACTTATCCGCGTGTCTATAGAAATAGCTGAAGAACTGAAAAATATGGATTTTTTTCTTGAGGATATTTAGGGTGGAAAATTATATTTTTTGGAACATAAACTGGAATTGAAGACCGTGCAATTGAGAAAAACTGACAGAAAATGCTTAAAATATATAATCCAAGACTACAATGAAGTCTCTTCATTCGTGAAAAAATACTAAAAACACAAGAACGACTTACGGCTTTACTTTTTCTGTACGAACATTATTTTTTAATGCCTTGATATTTTACATGAAAAACTAAAAGACTGTTTAAAAACATTTATTCAGTCCCTGTTTATGTTTGTTGAATGTTCAACCAAATTTCGGAGAACCGTTTACATTCAATGTAAGATGAGCTCATAACAGTTATGAGTAGTCATAAAATGGTTGAAGTGTAGATAAATTTAAAAAAAAAAATTAAGGCATTTGCTCTATAAGAGGATTTTTACCTCCAACTTGGCTACTTTCGTATTACATGCTGATGAGAGCATAATAAGCTCGAAACTGCAGTCCATGGATCGAAATAGCCGAGCTGGTGGTGTATTACATGTTCCTGCCTTAGCCATTGCTTAGGGGCGGTTACAAACTGCTTTATATAACAATTCACAATGTATGACTGCCAGGGGAAAATATTAATTAAAAAAAACCATAACAGAATAAACAAACACTAAATTTCTTAAATCAGTACCATATTTCATTTAACTTTATAACTCTCCCCCCCCCCCCCCCCCACCACCCCAACATGGTCTCTAATTCCAAAAAATAGTTTGTCTGTTACGGTAGAATTTCCCTTCAAATATTTGTCGCTACCAGTTTTTTTTTTTTTTTTTTTTTTTTGCAAATAAGAAAATAAATAATTTGATGCTTATAAAAGTATTAATATTTCCAATCTAAATGCATCTAACCCAAAAGAAAATAAATTATCTGAAATGCATCATTCCCTATTGTAACTTTTCTATTTATTAAAAACAGAGAAAAAACTTGGATGGCTTCTTTCTTTGCCGTTCCGAACAGATTAATTGAAACAAGATACGCTTTTGTTCTTTGATGCATATTTATGAGTACGTAATTGCGAAAATAAATGACAATGCAAAACTTTAACATTTTGTGACGGAGGCCATCTCGTATTTCAAATTTTGACCATAAGTAACGGACGACAGTGAAAAAGAATAAAAATAAATGCTTCAGGTTTACTTTTTTGAAGAAATTTAGAAGCTAATAAACGCAATTACATAAATCATTTTTTGTTTCATGCAGCCATCATTTTTCATATATATATATTTATAACCAGTAATTACAGTTTCACTTACCATTTTTTCCCATTAAAATATTGAAGATCCAACTGGATGTATTATTTAAATACGTACTCTAAACAAATATTTGTTAATTGCAGATGTCTAACGAAGGTGAGAAATAATCATCAATACAATATCACTGATGTCTTAACGGAGTTTTTTTTCCCTATACACAATGGTTTACTATGAACTCAATTTTATTTTAACTGCTGAGGTGATGTATGTCTTTGAAACGTAAGAGTTGAGTCTTGTGCTCTGCACAGCATTTAGCAAATTAAGGTTGGAAAATGTCAAAGGATTTTGTTTTTCCGAATTTAGTTAAATATAATAGAAAAAATACAGAGTGTGATATACATACACTGCTCGACATTGAAAATGCAACACCAAGAAGGAGTGGTCAGAAATTGATGAAATTTGGTAAGAAGACAGAGACAGCATGGAACAACAAGTGATATTTATTTCAAAATAAATAAGCAAAATTTAGAGCGAGGACGGCGTCGGCTCAGTAAGAAGTAGGACCACCGCGGACAGCGATGCACGAAGAAACACGTCTAGGCATGGAGTCAATAAGCCTGCGGATGGTGTCCTGAGGGATGGCACTTCATTCCCTTTCAACCATTTGCCACAGTTCGTCCTCTGAACGAGGCAGTGGCAGGTTCTGCAAACGGCGTCCAATCACGTCCCACACATGTTCGATTGGTGACAAGTCAGGAGAGTATGGTGGCCAGGAAAGCATCTGTACACCTCGTAGAGCATGTTGGCTGATTCGAGCACTGTGAGGCCGGGCGTTATCCTGTTGAAAAATTGCATTTGGCAGACCCTGAAGGTAGGGGATTGCCACCGGCCGTAGTACATTATCTACATATCGTTGGGCCGTCATAGTGCCCCGAATACGAACTAGAGGTGATACGGAATTGTATGCAATAGCGCCCCAAACCATTATGCCACGTTGTCGCGCTGTGGGGCGTTCCACAGTTACTGCCGGATTCGATCTTTCTCCACGTCGACGCCACACACGTATGCGATGACTATCGCTGGACAAACAGAAGCGGGATTCATCTGAGAACACTACGGTTTGCCATTCTGCCATCCACGTCGCTCTGGTCCGGCACCATTCCAAACGTTGGAGTCTGTGCTGTGAGGTCAATGGCAGTCTTCTTAGCGGGCGCCGTGATTGCAGGCCACGTGCAACCAGTCGACGGAAAATGATTCTGGTCGACACAGGAACATCCAGGGTACCTTGCACGTGCTGCAGAATCGACGTACAAGTGACTCGCGGGTCCGCCACAGCTTGTCGGTGAATCCGTCGATCCAAGCGGTCTGACGTCACTCTGGCTGCACCTGCACCCCTCAATGTGGCTACATTTCCTCTTTCCAACCATCTCCGACACAGCCGATGCACAGTGCTTGCATCCATGTGGGTATCAGCTGCAATTTGACTTATGAACCAACCTCCCCTTCTCAGTCCGATCACCATACCCCTTGTAAAGTCGTCTATATGCTGGAAGTGTCTTCGTTGAGGACGGCGTGGCATTTCCTCCTATCACACGTATCCTTCGAGACAAAAACCAAGTTTCTCCAATAATTAGTCTGGCAGAAAAACCAACATGAACATAGCCCACTTTTCAACTTCATTCTCTTATATCTTACTTCACGTGCGTCGGAGAGCTGCGCATTTCATATCATTTGCATAACTCAGTGACGTGCGTCTACGGTAAAATTTGCATGAATTTCTGACCACTCCTTCTTGGTGTTGCATTTTCAATGTCGAGCAGTGTATAAAGCCATACTATATCTTCGCCTTAGATCAACAGTAAGACATTTTTTTTTCTAAATATAACAGCAATATATCCTACTGTTATTCTGAGGTGAGTAAAAGCAGAAAAATGTCAGGAATCAAATTCTTCTGGGTGCAATCCCAGATCACTATTTAAATGTAAATTATTTTAAAATGCTACAACTACTTTTTTTAATGTAAGTATTTTTGTGAAAAAACAGTACTTATTAACTTCTCGGGACGATACATTGGTTTTTGAGTATTTTCTGGATTTCCTACGCACGTGACACCGGATAAATATGTTAAGCAAAATTTTTCATTCATGTTCAACAATCACAATTTTCACTGCACAACAACAACAACAAAATTACTCGTATTTTCTGCCAAGAAAAATAGAAATAAAGCAAAACGTCCCAATCGAAATACACAAAATCCGTTAACTTCTATGTATAATACATTTTCTTTTGAGCTCTAAATGAAATAAACGCTTATTTTGCTCAACATTTGAAACGCACTCGACTGCACGGACCGGACTCGAATGCCCTTGAACTTCCGACATTAACCTCCAGTGGTCTTCAAAGATTCCGTGTTTTTTTAAATAACGTAGTAATAAAACGTTTCTAACAGAGACACGGAAGGCTTCCGGGTGAACTTACTTAGTTATTGAATTTGTTTTACCAAGGCTAAATTTCGCATGAACTTGTTTTTCACTGGAATAATGCTCGTTGAATTCTGGGTCAAGAAAACTCGTCCTGTTAAGGGGTGAGATATGGCTGCGGTTGACTATTTAGTTTATTTGTTCAACGAAACATGTATCTAAGTTTTCAGGTTTCAATTAAAAGTTATCCTTTCAAATAACTCGGACCTGAAAGCTGAAAGGCGTGAAGATCTCAGAGCGCTCTGTAAAAGTCACTGAAATTTTAAATAAGTTTGTAGTGAAATTTTATTGTTTTTATATCATTAGTGCTTTTTGCAATAAAAGTTTTACGTTCAAAATATTAAAAATATATATAAATATCTACCACTATCCTTTTCAGAAAATATGTTACACATTCATTTCTAGTATAAAAAAAATAGAAGAAACGATTGAGGAGAGGAGTGTAGTGGATCTCAGCCCAAGTAAGATATTCCGTCACTGTACTGATCTCAGTCAAGTGAGATATTCTTCTGCAGCTTAACTCAGTCAAGTAGAAAATCATTTTAAGGTGAAAACCACCTTCAATATATTTTAAAACAGATGAATAAAAATTAGAATTACTTCACATATAAGATTCACGGTTTCTTAATCAAAATAAGGTTAAAAATGTGTAACTTGGAAGAGCACTGCATATATGGACCACACCAAAAGCCCATAGATGCGCAAAGCAGCTAAACTAAAACTTGCCTGCTATGAAAATTTTACTTTCATAGCAGGCCGGTACTGTGGGCGGCTAATTTTAGGGAATTTTATTCCTAATTAGTCAAAGCGAAACCCCTACTTTTAGTTTTAGGTTTGTGTTCTTATGTACAGTTTGTAGACTCGCATTGGTGCTGTTTTGCCCAATGAAGATCTGTAGACTGCATATTTTGAACTTAAACATCTCTTTATAGTTTATATTAAAATTTTTTGGTCTTATTTCTACGTTTATGGAAATTTAATTTAATTTTCTTTTATTTTATTTTTCAAGTTTTAATAACTCATGCTATTCTAATAATTATATGCTCTGATTTCTGTAATAACAACCCCTTTCGAGAGTGTGAAGAAAAATAGCTTGATTTTTAAACCAGAACAAATAGTAAAAATGTCTTCATTTAGCTAAAGCTTAGATGAATATTTGGAATCGAGTTAAATTTGAAATTTTAACAAGATTATCAAGCATTTTAAAATCTTGAAAAATGGAGAAAATGAAAATCTATCCCATTAAATTTTAAAGGTTTAAAAATATTTTTATGGAAATAAACACTTGTTTCCAGATTGACGTCAGTATGAAAATGCAAATTAAGTTTAATTAAAGCCGAGTGACAACACTAATTTCAAAAATTGTCACTCCTAAGTTTAAATGAATTTATCTTTTTGAAATTGAAAAATCTAAATAGTTCCGTTGTCCAAAAGACATCAATTAGTTATAGAGAAAAACTTGACGCTTTGAAAGTAGCATTTCTAGACATTTTTCTTTCGCTGATAGCTTTTAATTAAAACTTCTACTCATGTACACAAGAATATTTTGAAAAATCTTTTTAAATAAAAATAAATGTTTGGTAAGTAAAAAGTTTGACGTATAGCAACGAAAAATTGTACTACGCCAATGAATAAATTATTTTAATTGGAAACAGACCACATGAAGATTTTTATTACACTGAACTATTTGTTGGAAAAAATCATTAAAAAAAACATTAAATTATAATTTATAAGAATAAATATAGTTTTAAAATTATAAGCTTGCATAAGCGTAGGCAAAAATGTATCACTGGCTAATTAAGACTACAGAAACCCTCGAGATAATAAGTCCCCGAAAACAACGAATTTTATTGCATTCTTTTTTTTTTTGTTTAAAAAAAAGGGGGGGGGAATTAAAGGTAAAACAAACTGTTCTGAATATCAAAAAAAAAAAAAAAAATACATGTGAAACAAGTATATCTAAAATACGTCACAAATAAACTAACTAAATATGCACCAAAACGAAGTAGATTGATGGATTGAGGAATAGTGTGCCGGTCTGTCTCTCCTAAAAGTTTACAATAACAACCGGATTTTTAAAATCGAAAGTATTTTGTTTGAACACTAGGTCAAGTCTTTCTTTGCTGTTTCATTCAACTATATTTTGGTTGATTTTGAACTGTTCAGAAAATGTAAAATAGACAGGTAGGAAACTTCGTGTGTGCTACTTTTGTCTAGGTACTCTTGTCCTATAAAGCACCTACATAGGTTCAACCTGTCGCCTGATCCTTTTTGTCTCCTGTGCAACTCATATGAGAAAACGAACACGACACCGCTTGCCTTTTTCTCTTGCCTCTCTTCATTTCCTCTACAAAAACAATTGTAGATATCCACACATGGAAAAATGAACTATCGATGTCTTTTTATTCATTCTTTTTTCTGTAATATTTTTTCTGCATCTGTTGACATTTGCTGACCATTTTTTACTTTAAAGGGCAGGCAAAAGCCAGCCATTTAAATATATATATATATCTAAAATTAATTTTTTTTTCTTTATGATCCTTTTACAATGTTAGTAATTACCACCGCCGGGAGAAACTAAAAGCTTTTTTTATCTGAAAATAATAATTATGAGATAGATCAAAAAAATATTAGAAAAAAAAAATTGTAGCAAAATGAAAAAAAAAAGAAAAAGAATGCGTATACATTGTCAATCGTTTTCCCCAGAGATAGAAAAACATTAATGTGCTAAAAGAGAAACGTCTCAGCAGACAGAGGGCTGCAAAGGGCCATTAACGATACCAAGAATCATTTATCTAAATAATGTTTATCGTTTGAATAAAAAAATATACATTGTACATGTTATTAAAGCGGAAAAATACAAGATTACACATGCTAACGAATTTATGAAGTCACGGGAATTCATAGAAATATCTGTCTATAAATTTATTTATTGACACATATTTTTTACCTGCCCTTGAACGCCTGAATTTTCAAAATTACTTCCTCTGAAACTCAATTTATTATTATCATTAAATACAAAGAGTTATTAATCAGAACACCTTATAAGCTGATACCGATAAAAATGTTGTGCATAACTTTTCAGAAAACAATATAAGTTACTCGATCCCTTCGGAAGCTATCTTTTAAGTTAAAAATATATATATATTTATTAATAATTTTAATTCACATCGATAAAAAAATATTTATCGTTGCTGTCTCTCTCTCTCTCTCTCTCTCTCTCTCTCTCTCTTCGCATTACGCTTTTACATTTACAGTCCCATAAACGTTTCAAAAGAAGGAGGCAGTACTGGGCATCTTTGTAAGTTAGGTTAAGTGCTAAAAGCCTGACGTCCCCCCCTCCAAAAAAATCTTAAATCTAACACATTTAGTTAAAATAAAAATTTAACCCTTTGTGTGTGTGCGTGTAGCAGTTTGAAGCCACTTTTTTTCTTTTTTTTTTTTTTTTTTTTTTTTTTTTTCAGCCAACTGAAACAATGGTTTCACCATTTAGCTGAAAGCAAATATAAAGCATTGGCTACATCAAATTCAGTCACCCCGAACTTCAATGGGTGAAGTCATTATCAATATTTGGAAATAAATTAGAATACGTTTTTTTTTTCTTCTTACGACAGATGTGAGCTTTGAAACCTACTTTTTGAGTATGAGCTTTATGGCACTTTAACTTATATCTGTTGCAGAACTGTGCCAAAACACGATACTGTATTTGATCAATGTTAATATATCCAAAATTTCTTTTTTTATATGTTATTTTTCAACCGTCTATTAAAAACAAAGTTTGTAAATGAAACATTTTTCGCAAAGAGGAACTATCGATTAAATTCGGCCATTAGGAAAAGAGAGCTATTTCCCTTCAATCCACCGTTCTTCGAGGTTTTACCAGTTGATGAGGCGTACTAAAAACTTAAGATTCAAACTGGTGTGAAGTGAAGATTTACAGCAAAAGTTTTTAGTTTCTTCAATCATGCGCAAATGCATTCAATGAAGTTGAAAAAGAATGTTAAAAACTTACAACAGAAAACGTATCATTTACAGTTCAACGACCACAAGTAGCTTGGTAATCGTTGAGTGCGACCGCTTTCTGCCGAATAAATGAAAGAAGATGAAGTGTGACATGTTTCTTAGTACGCTCATAATGGCTATTTTTGTATTTACTTTTTTCATACTTTGATACATGATTGGGTTTTTATGAACATCTTAATACTTCGCTTCATAGTTTTGTGATGCCTTCAAAAAACTTCCTCGATCCTTGTACAATTCTCGTTTGATAAGAATACGTTTTATATAAATTAACTCATTGATGCGTCAGTAATAGTAAAACTAACTGAAGAAAGTTTGACTGGATTAACTTGTCGCGTACATGAGAAATTATGTTGGTTCAGCCTTTTACTAGTGCTGTGAATATTTTGCAGTGTGAGTGGTGACGTAAAGAGTTCAAATTTGTTGGAAAAAGTGTGATATCGTTTATTGACGCCCCTAATAAATAATGATTAACTTAATAATACGAAATGAAAAATAAATGACGAGAAATAGGTTTAAAAAATTCTAAAAGACAAAAATATCTGCAAGAAATGTCTGATAAATATCTATGTTAGATATTTCTGGGTGGTATTTTTACACTAAAATAAAAAAAAAGTATATTATAAGGTACTAGATTTAATAAAATAAGACGGTGTACGCATTTTTTAAAGAAAACCAGAAAGTATACGTCATGCATTTTCCAGTGAAGCACTGGATACTTCTCAAAACAGTTGTCTACGGCGCGAATTATTTACGTTTCAGAAGGAATCGAGAGCAGCACCAGTTCCAGAAAAACGTCTAGAGAATTGAAAAATCACATTTGTGACAATCGTTTTGAATAATATCGTAGAAAAGAAAACAATTTTCCTACTAGGTGCAATACTTGAGAAAAGCAGCAGGTGACTTCAAACATACTCTTTTCTATCTGCATTTTTTATTCCAACCTAAAGGTGATTTGCTTGGAATCAAGTGCAATAAATTTCTTCAAGTAGAATTTTATCGGAAAAGTTTCCCGATTACAGCATTTTCTACACCTTCAGTGGAATGCATTTGACTGTTAACAGTTGTTCACGGCATTTTGAAAAGAAAAAAAAACATTGCTTGTTTAAACTTTGTTTCCAATGAGCAGATAATGGCAAAATCAAAAATTTAAATAGGAAGCTCTTTACCTCCACCTCTTCAAAGAACGCGCTTAAATATTATACGCAAGCGGGTACATTTTATCAGCGTTAGAAAGTAAAAAAAAAAAAAATGCATGATAGAATGAACGCATCAGTAACTATGCATACATGAGCGTGTTAGATACTTGAATATGCTTTACATACAATTATGAGTTTGAAAGATTGACACATCAGAACGATTGTGCTTTACTTAGCCATAAGCAATATTTTATACACATATATGTTCGGAAAATGGCATCCGAACACTTTTAATTTATTTAGTTACAAAAAACTTTGCTTTACACAATTTTTCATGTTGGAGATCAGCTGTGCTTTAAACTTGTGATTACATTTTACACAGAATAATTTAAGCGTTTTTCTTTAACTGGAAACATGAACAATCGTTACTGAATATGTTCTTCTAGAAACATCATACTTGAAAAAAATCATAAATGAGCGCGGTTTATACATTCAAGACGGCGTATGCTTTCAAGTCATCCACAAAACCAGACAAATACCTTCTGGGGGAGAAGGTTTTGGTCATGCCAATGTTTTATTTTAAAAAAGTACCATAGGGTAAGTGCTCCAGTAGTCGGCCATTTAAGAGATGTTTTGTTGATCTTGGCTAACCTAGAACTTTCAGCTATCAATACAGCAATAAAAACAAGGTAAATCTTTAGAATGAACCTTTCTGATAGTGAATCACCTACTTGTTTCAGAAATTAAAAAAAAAAAAAAAATGTGTTAAAATCCAAGCTGTTGTCAACATTAGTAAATGCTCCGGTAGTTGGCCACAGAATCATCTTTGCTGAAAAATAAGTAGAATCGCAATCTTGGATGACGGGCACACCATTCAAAATGAAATGACTCATTACTAATTCAAAAAAAGTACCCAAAACTTAACCGCCACTGGTTGATGATTGAGGATAGGTACATGAATGTGTGAATGCTTCATATCTGATTTTGAATTAAAAATGTACTATTTATGACGAGTTTTATGTCATTGTGGCCGACCACTGGAGACTGGCCGACTACTGGAGCACTTACCCTATGAGGACTTTTAGCAGAGCTTAAAACCAAGAGTTAGTGGAAGTTGACCCCCCCCCCCCCCAAAGCAGCCCTCGTTGTGCCTATGAACTCAACAATACATTTTACTCACATTAATGACATCAGTGTGCTTGTTAAAATTAACGAAAATACATTTCTTGTGTTTCCCACCAAAGAATACTGCTGACAATTAAAAAAAAAAAGCGAAGTATCTGAACTTGTCTGGTGGTCAAAGAAGTCTAGAGGAGGTCCAGATTATTTCTCTCTCATGTCCTTGTCCTTTCTTTGTGTGAATACGATATTGTACTCTGAATGGTTGCCTACCCTGTAAACGGGTCCCTATGGCGTGTGTGTACTGTGGAAGTCGGGCTTCACACCAAATTACGGTACAATTGCAAAAGTGGAGCAGCACACGCCGAAATTGCAAGCTCGGCTGACATAAGACAACAACAACACCAGCAAGAAGCGAAAAACCAAGACAAATATCACCTTTTGATCTCGCTATTCAATGACTGTTGTTACCTCAGTGTATATTTATCTCCAAAAATAATTCCTCAGTGTTGCTACACTTTACAAAGAAAATAAATAAATAAAAATCAACCCTTTCGTTTGTGAAATTAAAACGCTCTGCTCTCCCATTTCAGTCACGCTATCTCTTTTCCAAGAGCAGTTTAGAAACTATTTTTTTTTTTTTTTTGTCCCATATAAAAAGCGAAGCTCTTGCAAATTTTTAATTTCAAAAAAATTAAATTTTCACTGCAAATTCTCAGTATTTATTGTAAACACGTTTGATCCACTTTAATTCAGAAAAAAATGCTACAGTTGCACGGTATTGTTTCAGTTCTATTTATATAAATAAAGAAAAAAAAACATTGCAAATGCTCCTACTTTAAATTGATAAATTTTGTGAAGTTCACGCAATAAAAATAATGTTGGGGTTACATACATCCCACATCTTTAACAAAAGAAAACATTTCCAGAAAAATATAATGCGCATTTCTAAGAAAGGAAGTGAAATAGAAAAGCAGTTCATACTAGTTATAAACTAGAATTTAGAAAATCCTTGCGACCATATATTTTTACGATGTACGAAAATATTCGATTTCAATTTGTATAAATAAATTGAGTAAAACTTTTTTTTAATCTCTTATACTTCTTAGAATAAAACAACACCCATTCTTTTTACATCGTTTTCACTTAGGAAAATATAAAAATCTAAGAAAAGAAAGAAAAACGAATTCTAGCTAGGGAAAAAATTTAAAATTTGTTGAAAACTTTGCGTCATTAATTATTTGAAAAATAAATACCCTAAATGCAAGTTTTCTTTCATATCTCAAGTAACTGCTTTGTTTGAAAATAAAAACCTTTTTTAATGATCTAGCATTATTTTAAGTAACAAAAAATATTAATTAAGGTACTACTGTTATTTAAGACACGCGTTCGATCTTTCCAATTTTTTGAAACTCATCAGGGGAAAAAAAACATGAAATGCTAATCACTGCTTCTCAAAAATGAGTCCAGTTTCCTCTCAGAATATTAAATTTCTAATTACATACGTTTAATTCATTGAAATATGATACTAATTTAATTAAACTAAAGTAGCAATCTTTTTGCACTAAATTTTTCTTTGCAATAAACTTAATGAGAATTTTATGCTTTTTTTCTTCGTGTATACTTAATATTTTATAACTAAAAACAAAAGCTTGGGATTTTTAAGGGCAAAGTTGGCAGATGTATTAGTATTATACTGTTCGAATTTATTTGGACAAAGCTATTGTTTAGCGAACTTAGAAGTTGATTGCCAGCTAGCTCCTACAGGTCTAACAAGCAATTTTTATCAGCCTTAGTGTCATCTGGATGCCCGTTTCAATTGCTTAAACATTGATGTAGGATAGAAATTATGAATCTTGGGCATTTATTCAGCTGGTTTCTGGGAGAGAAGTAGGGGAGAGTGGTAATGAATGGGCCATGGTGATGAATGGGCCACTAACAAAATATGAAAAAGTATTTGAATGAATTTTTTTTTGATGCCACCAATAGATGTAGCTATTTGTTCTACTAAACTCATCCAATTTTCATTCGTTTGCGCTGTGCCATTTTCAAATTAGAGTGGCATGGTCAAGAATCTGACTGAAAAGTAAGTTTTTCCCTTTTTAGTAAAACATTTCCTAACTAAAATGTACCAAGTATTTCACTTCATACATATGTATAAGCTAGTCTTTCCATATCTATAAACTAATCTTAAGATGTATTTTGATGTTATCTAAATTCAATGTACTCAAAAAACCTAAATGTATTCCAAAAGTATAGGTGGGGCTGAATGGGCCACTATGTCATGGTAATGAATGGGCCACCTAAATATTGTTTTAATTCCTGTTCTTTGGATTTTCGCATTAATATGAAACACAACTGACTGTCATAACGATTACTGTCATCAAAATGGGTTTGTAGTAACTTCTAAATATAATTTGCAGATCTATATTATATTCCTATAGAACAACAGATCTCTGGTCGCAGTGCGTGGCTTGAAAAAGCCCCCTCTCTCCTTCATATTATATTCCTCACAGTACAATTTCATTTTCTTTCTTGGTAACTTAAGTTAGATATTTCTTATTCCCGATGTTTAGTAAATTAAAAAAAAAAATTGAATTTTGACAAGTTTGAAAATGAAGGTGAAGTTTTTGAAAGTGATTTTTAATATTATTTTTGAAATATATAAATTTTGTTAAATCATAGCTTGTATTATCTGTTTTTTTTTATATATTTGATGTTATTTATTTTTTACAATATCATTATTTAGTCATTTTTCTGCTACAATTGGTATGCATCAGTTTTATTTTAATTGCATCAGTTTTGATGTTTATATAATTTTAAATCAGTATGATTTTGTATCATGATGTCAAGTGTCACATTTATTTTGTCATATTCAGCAAATAAAAGATTAAATCCACTTGTTTTCATTGAATTCATTTAGTGGCCCATTCATTACCTTCGATGGCCCATTCAACCCCATAGGTGGGGTTGAATGGGCCAAATTTCAAAATTTTTATTTTCTATTATAATTCATTATAGACAGGTGCTAATCCAACTTTTATGACTTTTTTAGATAGCCAGATAGGTAAAGTAACTAAAACACCAATTTAGAGTTAAAACAAAGTGTTAGAAAAAATTACAAAAATTCAAAATCAAAAAGTGGCCCATTCATTACCACTCTCCCCTAAATAGCATTTTACATTCGTGCCTTTTAGTGTACCAAGAGGGAATACAATTTTAGAAAGTTAGCTAAGATGATCGTATTCAACATGTACATATCCATGTCAATAACAAAAATACATTATTGTGGTTTCTATAAGAAAATCGAACTTTTATTCACTTTCTCTTTTGAGTAACGGTGAGAAGTTCTCGTTGCATACTCTATCAAAGAAAACATATATTTATTGGTAATTAATGTCTCATAAGTAAAAAAGTATTAGATAGCTCTTGTAGGTCTAATAATGCTATTTTAGAGCAAGAATCGATGCTTTTTTGTTTTTTTTTATTGTTTTCCTTTTTCTTTCACCTTTGTTCTTTCTTTGTGAGAAAAACGGTTCAATTTCAGTGCATCTCATGAGACGTCAAGAAAAGATTCATTTTTTAGTAAAAACGAGATATGGAATATTTTTAACAGCTATAAATGCGTGACTGTTAAGCTTGTTTATCTTAGCTAACGTTCTAGGAGGTATACCAATCTTTAGCACGCTAAAATGAATGAATGCAAAGTGTTACCTACTCCTGTAACAGAAACAAACTGAAGAATTGTTTAATATTCCAAATTTCTTATCTAAACCAAAACTAAGTAGTCAAAACTTGTATCCAGATGACATTGGGCTAATAGAACTGTTTAGAGGGGAGAACCTGTTGGAGCTAGCTGGTGGTCAACTTGAAAGTCTGCGAAAAGTAGCTCAGTCCCAATTAATTTGAACGGTATAATAATTATGTATCACTAATAATCTACTTTTACATTTTGCGAACAGTTTTCACCTTCTAATATTCTTTAAATAAAATCAACTAAAATATTGAACCCCAGAAAGAAATGAATAAATAAGCCGATGAGAACAAAATTGGTACAAGTCAATAAAAAAAGATTTTGAGGAATTGAAGCTTTAGTATAGCTTGACCACAGAGAAGTGGAAACGGACCACTTTCTTTTTGAAATAGGTAGAATCAGCGAGAAAAGTTTTTTGATTCTTTGTTCATTTTTGTTTTTACTGCCTATGTGATCTCTGATGCTGCCCATTACAAAATGAAGCGGTCCGTTTCGGTTCAAGCCCCCCCCCCCCCCCCCATCTCTCCGTGGTCAAGCTATAAGCACTTTTATTCAAAACACTACTGCTCTTTAATTCTACGATTGATCTATCGGAAAATTGTTTAACCTACAGTTACACCACTTTTGCATAAAGAAGAATAAGGCAACATCAATTTCTAAAGGAACAAATAAAAAATCAACTGAAATACAAAAAAAGAAAAACGACTTATACAACTTATGCCCTCAGCGGCTATAAATTAACTAATCGTAGAATTAACGAATTGTAATTGATTAACTAGTTGTTGAACAGTTTTCACCTAATATTATTCTCAAGAAAAACAATTTAAATAAGGAGCCCCTTAAAGAAAGGAATAATAAATAAATAAAAATACATAACAAGGAAATGAATAACAAAACAGCAATCCAATAAACTAATTACTTGATGGCCAAGCAAATTATCCGTTCCACCAACACATCTTGCTTGGTTTACCATCTAATATTCTACTTTACTTCAATTAAAAACACTGGGATAATAAAGTAAATGCAAGTAAAGCGCACTGTGGTCTTAAAGGGCCTGAAAAACTGAAAATTAACCTAATTGAATTAAATCTATTTTTATCAGATTAATAGCAACGCTAACTTTATTCCCTTTCCAATTCTTACACGCCTCGTTTACCATATTTCATTTAACGATCCGAAATAAAAATGATTCATTTCTTGCACTCCTCATTTTGTTTTTCTAGAGTTGTGGTAAACGATGGAAAAGTGGATAAAATTATTTCTTGGGATTACTCAAACACACGATAGTTAATGAGTCGCTCTGAGCAAAACCGCTTTTGTTGTAGGATCTTGAAAGATTCCTGAGAGGATCGATTGCTAATTACGGAAAACCCCTGCAACAAAGTGAGAACTCTACGTAATAAGTCAGAAATTAGCTCCGAAAGTAAGTGCTAGAATTAAACCAAAGCAGACTGGATGAGAATCAATATAAATCATTTATTCATTGCGTATTATGTGTCTTAAGGTCTGTTGAAATATTGCCTAATCTACGAGGAGTTGTCAGATAAGATTTAAACTACAGTCATTTAGGCTTGTTTTGTGCCTCTTCAAATTTTTAGTGCATTTGAGGTTTAAAAAACTATAGCTGGCCCAGTGCTGCACTCTCCTGGCAAGGTTATCAAATAAGTTTTCTAATCTTTACTGCGCAGTGCTAATTGCACCATTCAATAATTCTGGTAATTTTTTGAAGTTATTAAAATTTCTCGAGTTATTGAAAGTGCTCTTTCCACATCGTAATATTCTATTAAAGATCGTAAACTATTACTTTTTTGTAGAAAATTCACTACTATCTTTTTAATTACTGGCTTTTATTACGTTTTATGTGCAATACACTGCGAAATTATTAAATAATGCTCAAAAGAAATAATTCATGTTTCCTTAAAATTACTAATATTTTACTGATAAAAATTAACCAAGAAAAAATGTCCCAAGCAGATGCCAAGATATCACACAGTGCATGAAAATACACGTTCTATGGTATTTAGCTTTACACCCCTAATCTTAGAATGAAGAGCTAATTTCAAAAGCAATATTATAGTCATCACAATCATACATCTTTATTCGTCTACTTCATAAGAAACCTCTTAGCTTTCCATGACACAAGAATTGTTAAATGGGCTCTATATAGAAAATATTTTTGTTTTCATTATTCTTCTATATGCAAAAACCTGAATTTAACACTGGCAAAACTATATTTCCCACATGGAGACTTTCTCTCTGAATCTTTTCTGGGGGGGGGGTGAATATTAAAAGCGTGAAATCAATAGATTATATGACTACATGAAATGCACCACTAGCTGAGCCATATTATCCACATACTACAGTTTCATCTTCATTAGGACTCATCGGTCTGGCTTAGACAGTTACCGAGCAGGAAGCAAAAACCTCTTGTACACTAAAAACTGAATGGTGTATTCACACTATAAAAATTGCTAATTTTACAGTAATAAACTGTAAAATTGCTAATTTTAGTTTATTACCGTGCATTTTACAGTTTTAAATTAGAACCTCTGCTAACAGTAGTATACTATAGGGTATTATTAAAAATTGCGTCGCAGTAATATCATGTCGGGAATACGAAGTTCAAAATTATTTTCTGTATCATTAATGTCATTCGTTAAAACTCTTAGTATCATAACAGGGTGAATCGCTGTTACACTGTAAACAATGAATGTTGTTTTTTACAGTATAATACAGCTAAATTTTACGGCAATAACCTGTAAAATTTCTAACTTTACAGTAAGAAACTGTAAAATTGCTAGTTTTACAGTTTATTACTGTGCATTATACAGTTTTAAATTGGAAACTCGACTGCCCGTATTATACTGTAAAAACAACAGTTCATTTTTTGCAGTGTATATTGTAGAAGCTAAGAACCAAAAAAATGGTAGCTAATGTGAAAATAGCTTACCAACAAGTGACTGTCTGGTGGTTACTGTCGAAGGCCGACTGATAGTTCCTAATCAGGATGAAAATGCAGTATCTGTATTACATGGCCAAGCTGGTCATATATTTCTGCCTTTGCCCTTTCTTTGGGGCGCTAATTTATTGCTTTAGATGATATGACGTTTATTAGCTTTATGGTCAATGCATTTATGATGGAAGGGCTGCCTGTCCTGTTTATTCAACAGCGCTTTCTTGGGTAAATGTATTCGTTTTTTTTTTCTTTGTTATAAACAACGCTTACGTTTTCAGTACAAACATCGATCTCAGTTCCAGGAAAAAAACAGACCCTGAGGTGTCATGCATGAAAATTCTTTGCAATACTGTCTGTGTATGAAAGCCGCGCCTAGCACTCGCGAATAGTTCCACATAAAAAAGGGTAAATGGTTGGTAGGTGATAACTTTCCGAAGTTTTCAATTTAAAACTTGCATTTGCTATATTCTTTTGACATATTCAACTTAACTATGTATTTAAAATTAGTATTGTTCCAAGGTTGTTTGATATAGTTCAAAATGCCTTTTATTAGTCTTCCTTTTAGTGTTATCTTAACTAACACCCCTATTTTGATACGATCAGAGAAGACCTGACTAATGCGTAAATGCGCGGAAGGTTTTACCTAAAAAGATTAGACAGTAGCGTTCTCTACTGCATTTTAATACATTATTTAGGAAATCTAAGATAAAATGCTCACTGCATTTCCCACGGACCTCTGACGAAATACTATCTATCAATTCACAGTAACTTTAATATATTTGCTAGCAGTTTGTCCGAATTAGGTTATCCATTTTTACAAAGTGAGTTTTAATTAAGCGAAATACTAAAAATATACGAATGTGTTGATCCAAAAATCAGGAAACGAAAAAGATTCCAAACGACGCGGCAAAATTCACACGAGTACATTCGCATTCAGACATAAAAACCCGGATGTCACGCATAGGTGAACATCAATTCTCATTGAAGTTTATCAGTGGAAAATTATTTGCTACAATAAAAAGCTGCAATTTTTTTTAAACAAACAAAGTGGATTAAGAACAATAAAGAAAATAAAAATAGTAGTTTGCGAAAAAAAAAAATGGCGAAATTGAACATGAACAATATGGTAGCTAATTTTTAAAACAAAACATTTGCTAATTCATTTAAATTTGCTGCGTTTAGTACACTTATAGCAAAGCGTTTTCTCAGTCCGAATTTATCTTTATCAAATTTAAGGATAATTCTTTAAACATAATGGAAAAAACGGATATTTTTAAACTACAAATACTAATAACATTTTCCCCCTATTTAAGTACATATTGTTATAAAAAATACATTTTTTACCGTATGCTTCAAAACGTTCTTAAACCTTAACTGGAATGGAGGGGTGTCCTGCACCCCAGAAGAATCGGACCTTTGAATTCAAAAATTTTATAAACTTTACATGTATGATTTTATATGTATTTGTACGTCAATTACGCTGCTGTTGACGTTTTGATAGTACTAAATAATGAAAAAAAAAATTTAAAATTCCCTGCTTTACTTTGCTAAATTTTATGGTGTGCGCAAGAAATCTAATCTTGGGGTTACATGCACCTTTTCTCAGCACCAACATTACAAACAATCACCTCACAGGTTATAGGTTAAGGTACACCGTTAAGACTTTTTACGCTTTTAATTTTACTTGTTTCATTTCATTAAGCTTATTTGCACTTTATTTAGAAGGTAAAAATATTATAAATATGAAGCAGTCAACAGCTTCAATTTGCAAATTTTGCGTGCTTTTAACATTAGGAGTGAAATGAATCTCGGTAGAATAATTAGTAAAAATACCTTACAAGACTACGGCGATCAAAATGAATGTGGACATAGTACATTAAGAATGCAATTTGTTTTTTCTCGAAAATATATAATCACGGTTAAACTCAAAATTTGACTTGAAATACCAAAAATAATTCTGAGCCAGATTATAAAAGTAGTATGTACATATTGAGAGATAAAAAGAAACTCTCTCATCAGGGACATTATTAAGACATTCTTAATAATTAAATTCTACAAAAATTTAAGTGCTCACTAGAAAAATGTTGCACCCATATATTGAAACTCAAAAACTAAACACTAAAGCAGAGATTAATGGTACTTCAAGTAACATACGTTAAGTAAACATTTTCCGTGAAACGACGCATAAAAATGTTAGTTTAAAGTGTTTAAAAATCTTTCTACGTTTATATTTATTCAGAGCAAATCTTTTAGATGTTCTTACTTTTAAATGGAAAAGCTCTGGTTATTTAATTTACGAGTCCATTAATCTAAATTAAAAGACTCAATCTCGAGAAGTGTTTAAAATGAAACACGAATCGAATAGTTTTATTTCCCATATGAGACAGTGTAATCATTTTCGTTACACAGAAAAGTCACACCCGCTTAAATCGACTTTTAAAAATATTAATTCTCCCGTGCGAAATTGGCTGCTGCATTTCAACTTTTGTACTGATTACTGATAGTTTAATGATTTTATCGAGACACTTAAAGTTATGTTGTTGTTGTGTTATGCCAGTTTAACTATAGCAATTTGCGGTGCGCTGCTTCACATTTTCAACTATATCGCACTTTGGTGTGATGTCCGACTTCCACAGTACACACATGCCATAAGGACTCGTTTATAAAGTACGCAACCATTCAGAGCACATCACATTCACACACAAAAAAAAAGAATAGGACAGGAGAGAGAAAGCACATTCATGTCTGAGATGGTAATTGAACCCGGGACCTCCCCACCTGCAGTCAGGTTTATATAACCAATAGACAAGGTGGCTGCGACTTTTGAAGTGACAAGCTATAAGTATAAATTTACAACATTTCCTCAGCAAGAATTCCTTCCTTAAATATAATCAGTGCCAAATTCCAAGGTGCCAATTACCCGGTTAGACATCCAGAGACTTCAGTTTCGTCATTGTTGTAGACTCCGGAGTCCGAAATCGTCAATAACCAATCTGGAGGCAGATGTCCTCACATTAAAGCTGAGATTACCGTTAAAATAGTAAACAAAATTAATTTACCAAATCAGCTAACCATGGTGCGGCTCAAATCGTGAAGGTAAAGGCTAAGGTAATGTGCAGTAAGTTGTCGTTCATAAGCCATGCCTTTGCCTCGCTACAGTACCAAATTAGCTTGAAAAAATCTAGAGTTCACACTCTACTTTTGTTTACACACGCTTCCACGGCTCCATTTCCTAACGACTCTACCACTAGTATCCTAGAAAGATCGGTTGGCTTTCTAATAAGATCAATACATTCCATTACCTATAAGATACTTATTTACGAATTTTGGTGGAAGAGGCCTTTACAAAATACGGCCTCGTTAACCCTGGATTTCCAAAACTAATTTAGGACTAATTTAGGGAGGAAGTGCTTGGTAAGTCTTGTTAATTGACAGCACAACTAACGGGTTTCTTCAACGGAACTTTTTCAAATAAATCATAAAATGATTAGTTTTAATATTTAGCACATAGCCATTTAAATAAACAAAGTTATTTGAAACAAAATTTTCGCTCTAATTAAAGCGACTAATTTGGGTCGAAAAAATATTATTTACTTCTTTATTTATTTTTCAAAAATTGAATAAACAAGATTAGTTTTATAGTTTTTTTGCCGTATCACTCTTCAAAATCCAGCTTTCATATCATTTACGCTTCAAACTTTTGCTTCTTTCCGTATACTGGCAATTTAAAGCGAAGACAAGTTGTTATAGCAGCCATCAAAAGACAATCATAAAGTTCTACAACTGCAAAATACCTTTTCACTGAATTAGAAACAAGGATTTGAAGACCCGATTCTTCGTTGAGTCGCCTTTTATTCTTCAGCGTAAGCCTGATCATTAGTATGGGGCAGGAAACTTTTAAGGGAATGAAACCAGTGAAATCAGGGATATGTGTCAGGAAGAAAAGATGGCGTCTCAGAAAACATGTACACTTTGTTAAATATTGTAAAAATTTGTTTTGTGGGTTGGTAACAAATATAAAACTTACGATAAATCAAAGCCAATTTGCAGATTAGCGTTAGAAATATATGTGATTGTATAGTTCTCAAATTGATGTACGTATGTGTATTATTTTTCATAAAAGAATATTGAAGGATTCCTTTCTCAGCTTTCGCAAAATCTTTCCCTTTTTTAAGTGGAACTGTTCGTGAGTGCTGAGGCGCGGTTTTCACGAACGGACAGCAGATTCTTAGTCGTAGTGACAGAAGGACAACAAACGAAGGTGGATAGAGAGAGAAGAAAAAAAAAGAGAGAAAATGTTGTTGCTGGCCACTTAAAACTTGGCAGAAAGAACCTCTTTAAATGTTTCATAAAACAGCAATATATGTATACATGATTACGCTTTAAAAAGTTTTAAAATGTACAAGCTTTTCAAAAAAAGTTAAGCATGAAGCGTTAAAAGAGATATAGAAATAAAGATGTTTGTCGTATGCTCAATGGATATACTTGAAAATCACACTCCTTGAACACGCCATTGATCACAACAACCAGTCAAATGTTTGACTCTAGAATTCATCAATGATTACTATTAAATTTTGAAATAAAGAGCAACTTGAAAAAGCGCTGCTGAAGAGAAACACGTTTTTCAGACATCAGAAATTGTTTTAAGGTGAAAGAGTGAAAATACTAAGTGTCAAATGGTAATATAAAGGATTACGTTAGCTAAAACTGCAATGCTATAAATATTTCCACGAGACAGACGAGAGCAGGTGGTAAAAAGTATTCAAAGTATAACATCAAATAACGAACTAAACACTGCCAAAACAGAGAATCTGAAGTTCCAATAAAGCTCATATATACTTAATTTTCATAATCACGAAAGCACATTTCACAAAAACATTCCTCTAAGTCTACATGAATAAAACAAAAAGTTTAAGTTCTTAAGGTGAAAAAGTTTGCAATACCTCCAAAAACTAAGTATTTGACATCAAGAACATCCAAAACCGGAAAACATTAGCGCTTTTTTACTCGCACTTGAAAGATCGTTACGCGCTTATGCAACTGAGAGATAAACCTAGCAAATGCTCTATAACGTCGTGAGCTTATATACGAGCGTGCAGATTAATATTTCCGTTCTAGTTCAATTTCAACATTTTACAGTAATAAATTTCTGCGGGCCCTAGAGCGTAAGGGCACTCGGTGTAGATAAATTGGATGATGCTAAGCATTTATCTACTCAGACATTCGAGTGGTATGCGTTTTAGACTGAAATGATGCTTGAACTATCTTTATTCAAATGTCTAAATATAGCGAGGGGAAACTAAAGCTTTCTGCAGCTAAAGATTACTAATGTTCATTTACCTTGCATTACTGATAATTATGGAGTGCGATTCTGGGAGCACAAAGCAACTTAGGTTGGATATTCACCATTATTTAAAGAAACAATAGAAGTTTTCATACATGTTTACTGCGGGCATTAATAATTATAATTTCTGGTTTTATAAACAAAGGAGTTGAAGGACATATTTTCCATTTAAAGTGTACTAATTTTTAATCAAATTTATAAAGGGCGCTTAGAGTGCAAGAAACTAAGCATTCGATGTAAATAAATTAGATGAAGCTAACCAGGAGGTAATCCTAACCATACGAATAACGTAATAATGAAAGAAATTTAAACGGGTAACAATCGATAAACTATATTGAGACCTATTTTTGACGCAAAAATATCTACCATCGTCAGCCAGTTATTAAAACATGGAGTCATAAAGTCTGGCAAGATTTTGTGAAAAGCACCAAGTTTAAATACTTGGCAAGAAATTGATCACGTAATTTCACCTTCTGCATGGGGCATGACCATCCATCTACTACCCAAGTAGCAGACTTCGTTTTTTAAAGGTTGTAAAATGGTTATTAACGTTGTAATAACAGCTTAAAAACGTTTATAAAACGTTTAAAAGTTATTTGTGCTACCTGGGTACATATTCGGTAAAAGATGTCCTGTACCGAATTTGCTAAATTTGGCTATTTTTTTAAAGTTCGACAGGTTTTGAAATCTCCTATTTTAATATTAGGGACAGGTGGGCAAAAAAATATGCATCCAGCAACAAATATGTTTTACTGGTCGCATATTTGTTACATACTCTTCCGTTTGCCATTATTATTCTCTTTTCATTACTTACACTATCGTATGGTTTCCTGGTAAACATTTATCTATTCATACATCAGTAATATATAGCAATATTTTGGTTCTATACATTATACACTGAAATAATGCTTGAATTATCTTTATTCAAATGTTTAAATATAGCTAGAGCAGATTAAAACTGTTTCTAAAGATTGTCAATGTTCATTTACTGATATTTACGTAGTTCGATTCTAGAGAACAACGTAACTTTGATAGGATAATATCCCTGCTTTCTAAACGCATTTATTGTTTTAGAAGCAATGATAATGATCATAACTGTCATTTCAGGACAAGATTAATTCCTTATTCGCTGCTGGGATTTAAGAAAGAAAGAAAAAAAAAACTTAGTAAATATGCATCTGCATCCAGCAATAGGAGCAGACTACCAATCAGCTGAAAATAAAGAACGTTTGTTTCAGCTAACACAATATCGAGCCTCATTTAATCATATTAAACAAACATAATGGCGAACTAGATCAACAGAACGTTTTTAAAGGAGTGCATTTAATTATGCATTATTTAATGAGACAAAATCGGAACCTTTTATGTAATATCATTACACGTCTAACGGAAAAAACCGTTGTCCCAAAAACAAAATGTTCTAAAAACTAAAAATAATGGAATCGAAATAGGTAAACAATGCCAGCGGAATATCAGTAAATTCTTTCCAATAAGTTGATAAAGTATTAGGAAATATCTACCATTGTTAAATCAGGCCATCATACGACGTCCCTTTAGATAACGCTTTTCAAATTCAAATGCAAAATATCTCCCTTTCTATGACACGCAAATGACCATATCATTTCGTCATTACTTAATTAAATTTATTCACCTCTGCTAAATATGTCTAGCAACTATTTTCAGCTGTTAACTATGTTCAGCCTCTTTGGTTTGCGATGTCAGGTCATTCTTCAATTGCTTATTTAAGATTAAACATCATTCTCATTTTGCAATTGAAAAATGCAAAATAGTTAAATTATTAATTGGCTGAGCATAAGTTGAAATCAGAGGTGTTTTCAACACCTCTATAAGCTTATTTTAGGCATTAAAAATTGAGATATTACTTCAAAAGTTAGTGTTTTTCCATGCTTAACACCTAAAAGAGAATTTTAACATCGTGGGAAACGGATGGACGGGAACAAAAAATGAACTTTTGAAATATTACCAATACTTTTTTTATTATTTTTAAACTCAAAATTTCAAATATTCTAAATTTTTTAAATAAAAATAGTACATACATTTTCTTTCTGATATATCTTCCATCTCGCCTCCATACATTTTTATAAATTATAATAACCTTTATTGTTTTGGTATGTATCACTTTTTCAAAAAGGCTTCCTCTCTGAAAAAGTTCAAGGAATATTTTCAAGACTTAGAAAAGAGACCTAGCTGTATCTCTGGGTGAGATAGATAAATATTGCACTTCGCTGTGCCAAGAGACTTAAGATAAGATATTCAGCGGGCAAGTTTAGCTATGACTAAGCTTCCATTTGCGAAAAGAAACTCTAAGAACACAAAAAGAATGTTAGGTGATCATACTTTTAGGCAGCAGGTTTATCTATGTGCCGCATGACTCACTTGCAGTTGCAAGTCGGACTTGCAAAACTTTCTAAATACAACGATCTAAACTAAACACAAACGATCATCAGTCATGGTCTTAAAAGTAGCACCAACAACAATAGCCAATTAAAATATCCCCCTGTGTAGTTGGGTTAAAAATGAAACCAGACTCCTATGGGTTTCGTGACATGACACCCTATTATTTTCCTATTAATAATAAAACTAATTTATAATGTGATTTCTACTATTGAATGCATTATAAATCGGGAAAAAGCAGAGTAGTTGTGATTGATATTAAAAACAAGTGTGTCAGTGCTTCATTTTTCAAAATTCTACCTATATTAAATGAAAATAAGTCTAGTAATTTTTGTATGAATGAACTAACTCCTTTCATTATGATCCAGGATATATACTATTAAAGATTTCAAATTACATTCTCAGCTTTTATAAGGTACATTTAAATTTTGATAAGCTATGTCTGAAAAGAGTTTTTTCATTAGAAATATTCTAATCTTAAAGAAAGTCAAATATATTTTTTTAAAGGAAAACATTTTTTTTTTTTTTTTTTTTTGAATAAATTAACAGCTAAAGTTTCGAAGCTTGTTTTTTCTAAAAACTTGACGGTTTTTAACTTTTCAAGTTTCAGTTTTCAGTATATTGAGCTAAACGAGCTCACCTGTTTATATGAAACTAAGCAAAGAGGTGTAAGTGAATTTTTGTGCGTAAAACGCGTGCAATGTTCATACCGTATGTATAGTTTTATTGAAAATGTTTCTTAATTTTTTTCCCCAAACCTTTCACCAAAACAGATTTTGAGGAATTCGAAAATTTTAACTCTTTTTTTTTCCAGAAAGAGATAATAACAAAGTCAGCTTACATTAATTGAATGATAAATTCCCCATGACGATATCATACGAGGATGATTTCTGGCGTTAGCACGCGGTCATTAAATGAGATGAGTTTCCAAAAGAAATGAAAAGCTTAACCTTAAAGTGCTCCAAAAGATTTCCACAATTTTAAAAAGTTGCTTTTTTTCTAAAGTTTATCGGAATTGCAAAGACATATTCCATTGCACGAAATTAAAACTGCTAACATTTATCTACTTGGAAAAAAAAAATCAGAGACTCCGAAAAAGACCATTTTTCATTTTAAGACACGCTTAAAACATAGGACAACATTTCATCTAATAAAAACTTCATTGGCAAAACAATTCAGCTTAATTTCATTACAATTTCTCAGTCTATGAAAAACTTCTGCTATGTATTGCAGTGTTTATCGGGGCCTATTATATCACACTGTGTAGCTAAAGACGACGTAATAATCGTTTTATATAATCGTTTCGGCAAATGACGGATTCTATTCAGCAAATGATGTTAGCTTTATAGTTTCCCCTTTAATGTAATGGATCCGACTCATTTCCAATATTTTGCTGATTGGGGGAGTTCTATGACTCAGAGGAGCATACACGCTAATTGTAGGTTTGGTACATTTAATGCACACAGTTCATGTGGAGATAAACTATGTGTTTAATTCTGCCAATAGATTGTAAGAATGATACTAAGAGCTTTGTGCTTTTTCAAAATTCAGTCAATTCACAGAATATTTGGCCTACGAATAATGATAATAAAAGCGTTTAACCAACTAATAAAAATATATTAGAAGTACCAGAAATAAATTAGTGTTATATCAGTAGTAGTGCTTAACCCTCTAATGCCCGAACTATTATTTCCAGTAGAAAAAATATTTGCTTTCACATAATGTTTAAGAATAATGTATTTAATACATGTCAGGTAAGTTTTTTGTTTTCCTATTTTTAAATAATTTCAAATATTTTTAGCTTTGTGACTAAAACATTTGCTTGCATTTGTTCCTTAATGTAAAACAGCCACACTGCACTACTCAAGTCATGCTGGTCAACGAAGAAACAATGCTCATGTAATTAAATACATTGATAAAATTTGATTTGAGCTCTGAATTTCCACCTGCACTGTAATATGCTATGCAATAAATAAACTATATAACTCTTATGATTCTTTAAAATAAAACTATGAACTTTTAAACATTTAGTTTTTTTTTTTCAAATTGGCATTATTTCACTCAGAAGAAATTATTCTATATCACACTTCTGCGTTCTTAAAGTCATGCCAGAAATTAAAGTAACAAAAAGTTATCCTACGTATCAGGATAACTTTTACACGGGCTTTTATTTTCAAGGATTTAAATAATTGTAGTTTCTTATTTTTTATTCACTATGAAAATCTTCCTGAATGTCTCTTTGGTTTTATCAGAACATGCAAAAACACTATTAAAAGTCAAGTGCATTAGTTAAAATAAAGAAACTATAGAAACCTGAATGTGTTTGTATTCTTCATCAAAAGTGCTTTTTTCGAACTTGTTCAAAAACAATGCATATTGCTTAGTCAATAAAAGTTTTTAAAACAAATAAAAAATATATGATATGAATTAGTATTAGTACAGACGTAGACTTTCACATATGCTCTGCAAAAGCCAATACATTTACAGTGAGTATTCCTGATAACCCATTCTATTAAATAATGAGAATTTGATGTGAAACTGAAAGCTTAACGCTCTTTACAGAGTGTCATTCAAGCGCTCGGTTGTAGAGAAACTAATTTGTTCTGTAATACATCAATCCCCAAAATCCCCTCAAGCGTGCAAATACAACGCAAAACATTTAGTCACTTCCACTATTGAAATTCCGAAGCATTTGACGGTCCAGCAATCACAGCGTTTTGACGAAGAACGAAATGTTTTGCTAAGCGGAGAACATTTGACTTTTTTTTTTTTTAACAAATTAAAATAAACACATTTCATGTTTAAGTTTATGGAAATGTAGTTTTGAAGAAATCAATTACTGCAAAGATAAGAAGAAAATTATTAATGGATAAAGAGAATAATTGCGATTTTCAGAGGTTGGAATCTAAAGATCAACGATATAAATAAGATATTACTAACTAAGCCTTCTGCAAAATTTAAACCGAGATAGTTATTTCAGATAATAACATTAAAATAATACTACGAACAGATTCATTGAAATACTTGGATATCGTGCAAATCATGTTCATTTCCCTTTATTTTCAACTCAAAAAGTTATACGGGAATGTTGCATCAGGTGGGATATGCAAAACGCGAAAATTTGATCATGCTCAGTTTTACCAAACTATTAGCTTAGAAAACATTTATGCTAAAATATTACAGCATTCGAAAGTTTTTAATAGTGCAGAAAAGGGTGCAGTTGAAAATATTACCTTCATGGAAATGTATATGTGCGAGTTATGTAAAACAAGCAGCGGTTTTATTTTCAAAAAAAAAAAATGATTGCATCAGTGCAATTTTCACAACACGAAACGACAAAGAGGAAAAATATATCAATCAAAAGGAAATCCAGCTTTGTAGAGTGCTTTAAGATTGAAAAGAAAATTGCAGTGATAAAATAATGAAGCATATGAAAACATCAGCTATTTTACTCAGTCACGGATGATTTCAGAAGACAGTTATACACAACTAGAGAACTCTATAAGAGATTCAATATATGAATGTGTTATTTTACATAAGCATCATGTTCAGTCTGAAAACGGATTGCATTAACGCTGTATGCACAACACTAAACGACAAAGCGTGTAGAAAAAATCAATCAATCAAAAAAAAAAAGCTTTATAGAGCGCTATGAGATTAAAAAGAAAATGGCAATGTCAAAAAAATAAATAAATCAAACGTAATAATAATAACAATCAGTTGGAAAACAACAGCTATTTTATCCAGTCACAGATAAGTGCAGAAGACAGTGATACTCAATTAAACAACTCCATAAGAGATTTAGGCCCGTGACACATACGTTGTAGGAGGGCATACTACATTCCGTGGGAAATTTTATGAGGAAATTGTGTGACCAGTTCTAACATATTCTCTGAACACAATTATTGTACTCTGTCACAGATCAATTCGGAGGACTGATGCTTAGCTTGACAACTCTATCAGAATATATTTATCACACAATATCCAATATATGGGATATTTTCATGGATCTTAGTATGAATGATTTCCTCATTTTTGCTACAAGATAAAAAAAAAAAAAAAAATCTTAGTAGAAACTCTCCGAGAATATTCAAAACTAAAAAATGAAAAAAATATCCGCATAGAAAGAGTACTAAATCTGACTGACAGCCAAACTTCAGTATAAAAAAAAAGACAGCATTTAATGCAAGTGGGAACACACCATGTGTAAGAGAGAAAGCAATCAACGGAGGAAGTAAACGATCGGAAGAACGAAGCACACAATTTACTTTCTACAGCCAGAGAGAACATAAAAATGACAACATCAGCCGAAGCATGAATTGGCAGGCAAACACAAATGAATCAATACCCCCTGCGTCTTGCAGCCAACGCGTTCGCACATGCTAGAAGAGGAACCGATATCAGGTAATGTGTCTTGGCGAATCAAGGTTTACACTTCGCTTAGTCCGTGAACATCTTCCCTGCACTGGGCTCAAGATGGCAAGCCAGACGTGCGGGTTCCTTTGGATGCTTTCTTCATCAATCATTGAAAAGCAAATCCTTTTTCTGTGAATCCTTGAATTTTTGTAGCAACATATTTTATTTTATTTTAACCAGTGATACCTTCCGTACCTGCCATTTCTAGCTTAACCGGAAGAAGGGTATCAATGGAAGTTAAAGGAAAAAGTTACTTTGAAAGGAAGAGGGAACGAAAAGGGAATAAGAATAAGAACGGAAACCATACTGGGAAAGCACTAACGGGGGGAATTACTACGTGAGAAACAATAGACCATGGCATCATTGGCCTGATAAATGAAATACTAATACATAAACATCACAAAAATACCAACAACATTGAAAGTAAAATGAACATAAGTATAAAATTCTTATTGTAAAATGACTCTAGGTTAGCATAGAATGTACTCCCAAGATTAAATGCATGATAACAGGCTTCCTGCAAACATCCCCAATAACTATTTCACAACTAAAATAAAAGCAAATAATACGGTGTTAAAACCACAAATGCGCAGGATCACTACAGAAGCGCGTTTCGGCGTTACAAGGAACGCCTTTTACAATGCACAAAATGTGATCCATAGGCTCACATTTTGAGCATTGAATAGGGCGTTCCTCGTAAAGCTGAAACACGTCTCTGCAGTGTTCTTTTTTCATTTGTGCTTTTTAACGTTGTATTATTTGCTTTTAGCAGTGGTGAGGTATGTAACTCGAGCGCTATATTTCTTGTGCATTACATAAATCTATTAAACTAAGGTACGAAAATGCCCGATAACCAAAAAAATATTTTTACTTTAAAACTTAAAAAGAACGTGGAAAATGTTTCGAAGGTTACATAATTAAAGTTAAACACTAGCAGGACATAACTATTTCTGTTTTATTGTATTTTTTAAACTCGGTTTTTTTTTGTGGCACATGTGAATGGCATAATAGACTTGTAAATGACAGAACAGAGTTTAGCTATCTTTGAATCAACGAATGCAACTATAGAACACTTTCAAAAATATGACACGTATTTTGAGGGAATATCCCCTTTATCACTGCAAATTAATAATTTATGAGATTTTTATTTTCTGCATAAAGGTTTCTAAGAATAAAGATTTTTTTTTTTTTAAATCTTTAAATGTTTTTCAGGTGTAGGATGCGTGCGGGATGCAGTTTGTAGAATATTAGCATTAAAACTAATTTATTGCAATAACATTTCTCAGTTCTTTTGAAATTTACTCTTAAAAGCTTTTTGTACGTGAGTACATTTGTTCATCAAGTTGTGTCAAAGCAATAGTATCCCAAAAATTAAAGATAGCATGAGTAAATGCACGAAGAAACTCAAAGCTTAATATATTTCAATATCAAGGGACGGAGAACGAAAGAAATTACGATTTACTTCTCAAAACACACATTATTTATTCTTTTTAAGCAGCATCAGAGCGTGGCTTTCAAAAATAGAATGAACAGGGGACGAAAATACTACTATTCAAAAAAAAAAAAAAATCATTTTTTAAATTACTGATGTTCTATTTACTAACTCACGTTGAATTACAATCCACCTAAAAAGTTAAAAGTATTTTTGCACATTTTAAAAGTCAGAAACATATTTAGCTCACACTTGTTATCCAAGTCTTCAAAGCAATCAAATAATTAGATAATACAAGAATAAAAAAATACAAGCAAAAAATCTTAAAACTGATCTATTACACCTCAAGAAACGCGAAATTATTTTGCCTGGAGAGTTATGTCACTCGTTCCATAATCCATCACAAACGTAGTACACACATTGCGACATAAAGAGAGAAAAAAAAAACTTTTCCTTTGCGTTAGGTAATCCTCATCTTTTGTAAACCAACACCTAGTGTATTTTACATTCTTTAAAAGAAACGTCTCCCTAATGGAACTGACACCCACTTCGACTTTTAATTTACATTTGAAATCTTTTTGCGAAATCTGAAAGTGTCCAAAAGAGAAACATTTTATTATATTAGCTCCACATATTTGGTCAATTATTTCATCACGCATCAAAAACTCTAGGTTTCTTTTTTTTTTTCATATTAATCTAAAAGATTTGAATCTAAAGTATCACATGACATTCTAAAGATTTACTGTCTAATTAAGCATCATAATGTGCTCTTCCTAAGATAAAGACGGTAAACTTTTTAAGATAATAAATAATAAATTTTAAAGGAAAAAAATCTTTTTTTTCAGAAATGACAAGATATTCACGAAAAATAAGAAAAAATAATAGTAATTTTTAAAAAAACAGCAGTTTCAAATTGGCTCAGTTCTGTGTTCATTTTATAAAGGAGTATAAAAGCACAAAGCATCTAATAGAACTACTAAAACATCATGCACGCAAACTTTGTGCTTCATAAATCAGACAATTTACTCATATCTGCTAATATTATCCAATAATATTCAGCAATATATATCTAACAGTTGCAACGTAAAGCAGCCACCGCATTCCCACTTTGATGTCGAAGCTTTAACACATTTTGTAAAATAAGAAATGAGAACATATGTTTCAAAAAAAAAAGAAGAAGAAGAACATGAAACAGATGTAGGTTTCTAGTTAAAAACCACCGGTAATCCACTTCCTGTGCGCCCCTGAAAAAACAGGAAAAAAAAGAGAAATAAAAATAATAATAGCAGCAGTCTTCAATATTGAATTACAGCACTGAAGACTTATATTACAGCGAAACACATGTTTCCAGACGTTGAACACCGTCTGTGCAAAAGCAGTGATTATACCTAGAGCGATGATGATTTTAGATCTCGTTAACAACCCCGGCAGTTACGGGAGGGAAGAAATGTGCTCAAGAATTCTCAAGTGCTATGTCTGAGGCTAAAGGCTTCAGAAGAGATGCTGTGTTTAATTTATTTTTTAAAGAAAAAGGTGAATTTGATCGCCTGTTTACCGAGAAATAGCAGAATTGAAACGAGCTATTGTGGGAATTGTGTTGCCGTTTGTTGCAGCAATAGTGGCATTACACTGATAGTATAATCGACTTTAAAATAATGTACGCTAATTTTCTTAACAACTAAATTCAATTTTGAAGAGCGCAAAGCTGTCCCCTTACGCATATTAGAGAACTGACTACACGTTGGAAAAATAAATACGAAAGCTTTTTTGAGCCTCGGACAAAAACGGCATGTATTTATTTGAATTATCTGTAAAATACAGCGAATAAATCAAAATAATTAGAAAAAAATTATACCTTCTTTTTCGTGTTCTTCCTTTCCTTTTTTTTTTTTTTTGCCCTTTTACATATTTGCTACAAGGCAAAACCTTATAGCATCCCCTTAACGCTAAACAGCCACCACTGTTGGGTATTGGAGGCGAGCGGTGTTCATATTCGAACACAACTTCCTGTTTACCGAAGCCTTGAAAATGCTAACCGCAACTGTACCGGAAGAATTCTTCCTTCCTGGTTTGGCAAACTCCTGTAGCCAATCAGGAACTGAGCGGTAGTTTTAGTTCACGTTTTTTGGAAGAATTATGGGGCGCTTGCCCTTTGCGCTAAGGCTTGCTGTTTGAGCTTGCCAGTGTGTCTTTACGTTTGCTGGGGGCTGGGGGTTGCCTCAGCCCCTAGAATCTTTTGTATTTTTTACCATTTTGATCAGCCTTCAGTTTCTCAGTTTTTTCAGCATTTTGAAATTATAACTCAACGTAATGACTTGAAGATGTTTCACTTTTAATATTACCCAAGAAATAACATCCAATTATGAAAAATTTGTATTTTATCCTGTGTGCGTATGTAGTTGGTACATATTTACAATAAGTATGAATTTCTGAAGTGAAGTCTCATATATCTTCGTACAGCTACATTGCCTCCAAATTAGTGTGTCAACGTGGCTTCAAAATAGTCTTCAAATGTTGAAAATGATAGCATAAAAGTGAACTGTAATGAACTTTCAATCATCTAAAAGACTTAATTTCGACTATTCCATCTTATATACGTGACATCATGGACGGACATTTACGCAGCAGAAGCACGTAAGTGCTATATGTTTATGGGTACCCATTCGCCTTTTACTTTTTCTTTTATGGCCATTAATGTTAATTAAATTTTAGTTGCAACTTTTTTTATTAATTTGAATATCTATATAGTATGCTTTAAATTGTTAAAATAAAAATAGGTAATTTAGATCAATGTGTAATTATTTGTCTATTGCATGATATGTAATAATTTTAGAGGTTTAAACACATTATGAATGCACATATTATAATATAATTCAACTTGGTTTAAATAGTGAGATTCTGGTAAGTTTTAATTAATTCTTTTCAGCAATGTACTAACCACTAGCATTAAAACCACTGTACCATAAATTGGTCCACCATATCATTAATTGGTGCCGTTTTGGCTAAAACCTTCAAACATCAATGTACCATTAATTGGTGCCGCTCCAAAAAAAATAATTAATGGGTTGAGAATTCCGGGTTATACTTTTATGAATGTAAAATGTAATCACCCTGAGATCACTAAACATTCACGAAATTTATTTTTTAAAATTGTTGCAATTTTTCATTTTAATTTTTCAATAACAATTAATTATGTCTTTACATTATATTGCATTTTGAATTTTTCTGTGACTGTTTGATAGTACATGATTTTTCCATGAATGCATTTTTATCAATTATTTTCTTGAATTGTGTTGCGATATGAAATTTTATTGTGTGATGCTATTCTTTAGGGGTTGTATGTTTATTGTTTTTTCATGTTTTCCAATCAACAAACCAAAATTTTCAATGGGGTTTTCATTCAAATTTTTAAATTTTTGCTGAAATGTCCAAAGTAAAATCTAAAATGTCTGCTCAAAGTTTGGCTTCATCTTTACCTACTTTTAATGGCAAAGAGGGGGAAGATATTAATTTTCATATAAAACAGTTTAACAGCATTGCAGATCTAGAAAAATGGAGTGAGGAAAAAAGATTAATTGTGTTCAAGTTAAATTTAGGTGATAAAGCTCTAGATTTTTTAATCAATGATGCCGCAGCTTCTCAATGTGAGAAAATTCAGGATTTGCAGGAGTTGTTGGTTGGAAAGTTTCAAAAAACAAAATCTTTTGCTGATATTCAGTCTGCATTTTCAAAAATCACACACAGACCAAATCAGTCTGTTAAAGAATTGGCAGGTGAAATTTCCAAGCAGGCAGAGCTTTTTGTAGGAATTACCAACTCTAGCAATCAGGATCTAGTAACCTTAGCTGAGAATATTAAATTAAATAAATTCTTGGAAGTGGTAAGACAGGATATTAGGGTCGAGGTAAAAAAAACTGGTCCTTCGACTTTTAAAGAGGCTGTCAAGTGTGCAGTTAACATTGAAAATGCATTTGAGGAAGCAACAGGGGGCCCCTCTGAAAATTTTTCTTGGGATCTTCAAATTAATTCCCTAATAAAATGTCAACTTGAATCTAACAAACAAATTGCTAAGCTGACTACTGAACTTGCTAATCTGACTGAGAGAAATTCCCAGCAGGTTAACAATTTTTCTACCCAACAAATTTCATGTCACATTTGTGGTCGAAACCATTTGACCACAGATTGTGTTCATTTTCCTTCGTCAAATAATTTTGGTAGGGATAATGGTTTTTCAAATTTTAGGGGCAGAAATTTTTCGAATAACAGAAGAGGAAATTTTTCAGGAAATAGGGGCAGATTTTTTAGGGGGAGGTCTAGTCATCCTTACAGAAATAACAGAGGAAATTTTGGTAGACAAAATTTAAACTAATAGGGGGTACTTGTGATAAAAGTAATAAAAATGAAAGTTCTCAACCAGGTGCCCATTACATAAGAGAACAGAATGACCAAAAAAAAGAAACATTGGGAAATGAAAGAAAAACTAATGAGGAGATTGACAAAATTAACATACCGGCTGGTGATAAGACAACTGAAAATGATAATCATGAAATGAAATTTGTACTCTCGTGTAACACTGCTTCAAGTAACTGTTTACCTATAATTCAACTTCAATTTGGGTCAGTTAAATTGAATGCCTTAATTGATTCAGGAGCATCATTGAGCCTAATTGAGCCTGACATCCTGTTAAAAATTAAGGAAACCACTAAGGTTGAGCATGTGTCGAGAAGTGTCAAAATAATTACTTTGAATAAATCAACTATTCCTTACATATCTGCAGTCAACATAAAATTTAAAATTCAATCTTCTTGGTTTGTAAATCTTTTCTATGTGACAAAAAATGTTTGGAATTCTGACTATCAAATAATTTTGGGTTATGATTTTTTGCAAAGGAATAGGGTAGTGCTGGACGCAGTAAATAATCAGTTAATTGTAGGTAATTCAAAATTCAAATTTTTTGTTACTAATCAGGAGGAGGTGAGTCAAGTTTTTGATGAGGATTTTAAACAACCTTCTGGGAATATAAACAATGTTAGGATTCTTAGAAATTATACCATTCAGCCTGGTGCTTCCCAGATAATTTCATTAAAATTGCCGAATAATTTATCTCACTTAGATCAGGTAATTTTCAGTCCTAAGGGAGGTAACTCAAATCTTTTAATTTCTGAGTCTGTACATCAGGTCTCTTTTAATCAGTCCATTCAAACTATTGTGGAAAATAAGTCAGACAAACCTATAATTTTGAGGAAAAAGTCAATGTTTGGTGGCGTAGAAAACTTTGATGAATCAGAATGTGTAGAACCTACTAATAAACAACTTTTTCAAGTTAATCCTTTGAGTTTATCTGCAGTTAGGGAATTAAGAAAACAGGAAATTAAGGAATCGGATTTTGATGTTGAACATTTGGAACCTCAACAAAAAAAAGAAATCTTAAAAATGTTAATGAGTAATACTGAAGTTTTTTCAAAGTCTTACATGACATTAGGATCAACAAATGAGGTAGTTCCTGAGTTTAGATTAATTCATTCGTATCCTTTACAGACACGCCCGTACCCTATACCTAAAATTGCTAAAGAATTTGCTCAACAAGAGATAGCTAAATTATTAGAAGCTGAAATCATCCAGCCTTCGACCTCGTTGTATGCTTTTCCTGCAATTTTTGTTCGTAAGAAACCAAATAAGAATGACGACCCTAATAAACCTAAATTCCGAATGGTCGTAGATTACAGATTACTAAATAGCATTACTGAATCGTTTAAAATTTGTTTGCCCAGCATTGCTGAAATCATGCATAATATTTCTGGTCGCGCTTATTATTCAGTTCTTGATTTAAAGTCTGCATTTTTCCAAATTCAACTTAAAGAATCTGATAGGGAGAAACTTGCCTTTTGTACCGAGTTAGGAAACTATGAATTTCTACGTTTGCCTTTCGGTTCGAAACTATCATGTCAATTTTTCCACATTTTAATTTCTAAGGCTTTAAACGACCTTAAGGGGAGTGAAATCCAGTTCTTTTTGGATGATGTGATAATTGCCGGGGATAGTATCGATCAGGTCAAACATAATTTACAGCTAGTTTTCGATAGACTAAAGAAATTCAACCTTACCTTGGATCCCGCCAAATTTGAAATTTGTAAAACAGAGATTAACTACTTAGGTTTCACTTTAAATAAGAATGGTTTCAGTCCTTCTGATGACAACATTTTAAAAGTAACAAAATTTCCTATCCCAAAAAATGTCAAGGAAGTTCAAGCTTATTTAGGTATGGTTAATTACTTCAGACATATGATTGACAAGTTTGCGGATATTACTTATCCCATTGTAAATTTAACCAAAAAGAAAACTCCTTTTGTTTGGTCAAAACAGTGCCAAGAGTCTTTCGACCTAATTCAGGATATTATGATGAATAAACCAGAACTAAAGAATTTAGGACCTAACGATGAATTATTTTTAGCTACTGATGCTTCCAAAGTTGCAATAAGTGGAATTTTGTTAAAAAAGATTGGGGAGAATTACTTTCCTGTAGAATTCTATTCCAAACAGCTAACCCCTGCTGAGTCAAGGTATCCATCCATTCGTAGGGAATTGTTTGCTATTTATTCATCAGTAAAATTTTTTCATCAAAAATTGTATGGTAACAAATTTGAAATTTTAACTGATGCCAAGAGCTTAACTTATCATATAGAATTAAATAAACAACCTGATATTGTTGCCAGGTGGATCCTCTATCTTCAACAATTTGATTGTATTGCATCATATTTGAAGGGCGCTCAACAGCCTGCTGATTATCTTTCAAGAGTTCCTTTTGAAAATGAAAATGTTACTAATCTTAAAATTTTTGAATCTAGTGATGAACTAAATTACTCTTCAATTAAGTCCCATCAGAGAGATGACAGTAAAATTCAGACTATAATTAAAGGAATTGAGAATAATGACCCTAAAATTGTTTCTAAATATTTCATTGATTCTCACACCGAGTTAGTAATGATTAAACTTCTGAGTAGGAATAAGAAATCTAGGTCTAAAATTTTACAGAACAAGATTCTGATTCCTAATTCTCTTTTTAAGATTTGTTTAACGCAAGCTCATACTCCACATTTTGGTGTTTTTAAGACTTACAATTTTTTGAAAAAACAATATTTTTGGAAAGGAATGTTCAAAATGACTAAGCAATTTTGCGAAAACTGTAGTCAATGTTTAAGTCATAAGCCTAAGCCTTCTTCTACCACTTATCAAATGATTCCAAAGAAATTTTTGGGAGTTGGTGAGTGCCTGGGAATTGATATTGTGGGTAAATTACCAAGATCTGCTGAAAATCATTGTTTCATTTTAACTATAGTAGACCATTATTCAAGGTATCTGGAGGCTATACCACTTTCTAACATTAGAGCTCCAACCATAATTAAAGCTCTAAATGGGTATTTTGCATCTTTTGGTATTCGAAAAATTTTAATTTCTGATAATGGTCCTAGCTTCAAGGCTGAGGAATTTAAAATTTTCTTAAAACAATTGGGAATTCAGGAGAGAAAGAGTTCTATCTACTTACCGAGATCTAACGGAATGATAGAAGTCGTGCACAGAATAATGAAAACAAGTATTGCAGCAATGTGTAATAAAACCTTTGAGTGGAATAAAAAACTCCTTGTGTTTAAATTGCACTATAATAGCTCAATCCATACGGTTACTGGGTTTTCACCAGCTAAGATCTTCTTCGGTAGAGAAATTAACATCCCTCTTAACCTTCACAGTGAACCGACGTATGTAGAGGACTATAATGAATATCAAAGTAAACTTTCGAGTGAATTACTAAAAATTAAGGACACTTTTACTGAAAATGAGGACGCTTACTTTTCCTCTAGAGAGAAATATATAAAGGGTAGGAAGAAACCCAATTTTGAAATAGGTGATAAAGTTTTCATCTCAGCATTCCAACATCCAGGTTCTTTGCAGAAAAAATATAATGGACCTCATGAGATAATTGGAAAATTTAGAAATGACAATTATTTAATTAAGGATGCTTTTAATGAGGGAAAGGAAATAAAATTACATGTAAGCAAACTTTTCCAGCAGAAGGATGTAGAGTTTAATTAAGCATTTAAAGGATGTTCATGAGTTTTGAGGAATAAGAAGTATTGGTTTTGAAGTTATGATTTAGTACGTTGATTTCTTTGGAGGTTTTCAAAAATTTTTTTTCCAATTTGGAGTAAAATTTTTTTTGTTCAGGACTGAGAGCCTGTTTTGGGTTACTTTGTATGTGTTATTTAAAGGCCTTAAATAGCATTCTGGTTTTATAGCTGGCTGGTTCCGTATTTAACTGGGAAAAGTACTCAGAATAATTCAAAAAAAAAAAAAGAGAAAGTGTTTTGCACACATGTCAAATTTTTTGATGCCTTCATGTAATCTGTTAAGTAATGTTAATCATAATCTTTTTTAATACCATTTACAAGTTATGAGGAGTTGAAAAAATTTGAAGTATGTGAACTGATTACAATGTTATGAGTTTGAAATAATTTGAAGTATATGAAAAAAAAAAAAAAAAGTCCAGTGCTTTGATATTGCTTAATGAATTTTGCTGAGTGTTTTGAAGGAGAAAAGCATGTTATGATTCGAAACTTTATCCACTTATTAATTGAGTTTTTCATGCCTACCATTTCATGATTGATACAACTAACTGATTTGAGTGTTTACGTAATTGTTTTTGATCTCTGGGTGATTAACGCACTAGAATTTCACTATTTTTTTTATTTTATGTGTTTTAGTTAATCAAATGTGTGTACTTTGTCAACATATTTTTTCATCACATGTATGATTTTGAATTTTGTAAAATTGAGGTGTTCCTGCATTTTAACGTCCAACATGTGGTTATTACTATTTTTCTTTTGGAGGGGGGATAATGCTACAAGGCAAAACCTTATAGCATCCCCTTAACGCTAAACAGCCACCACTGTTGGATATTGGAGGCGAGCGGTGTTCATATTCGAACACAACTTCCTGTTTACCAAGGCCTTGAAAATGCTAACCGCAACTGTACCGGAAGAATTCTTCCTTCCTGGTTTGGCAAACTCCTGTAGCCAATCAGGAACTGAGCGGTAGTTTTAGTTCACGTTTTTTGGAAGAATTATGGGGCGCTTGCCCTTTGCGCTAAGGCTTGCTGTTTGAGCTTGCCAGTGTGTCTTTACGTTTGCTGGGGGCTGGGGGTTGCCTCAGCCCCTAGAATCTTTTGTATTTTTTACCATTTTGATCAGCCTTCAGTTTCTCAGTTTTTTCAGCATTTTGAAATTATAACTCAACGTAATGACTTGAAGATGTTTCACTTTTAATATTACCCAAGAAATAACATCCAATTATGAAAAATTTGTATTTTATCCTGTGTGCGTATGTAGTTGGTACATATTTACAATAAGTATGAATTTCTGAAGTGAAGTCTCATATATCTTCGTACAGCTACATTGCCTCCAAATTAGTGTGTCAACGTGGCTTCAAAATAGTCTTCAAATGTTGAAAATGATAGCATAAAAGTGAACTGTAATGAACTTTCAATCATCTAAAAGACTTAATTTCGACTATTCCATCTTATATACGTGACATCATGGACGGACATTTACGCAGCAGAAGCACGTAAGTGCTATATGTTTATGGGTACCCATTCGCCTTTTACTTTTTCTTTTATGGCCATTAATGTTAATTAAATTTTAGTTGCAACTTTTTTTATTAATTTGAATATCTATATAGTATGCTTTAAATTGTTAAAATAAAAATAGGTAATTTAGATCAATGTATAATTATTTGTCTATTGCATGATATGTAATAATTTTAGAGGTTTAAACACATTATGAATGCACATATTATAATATAATTCAACTTGGTTTAAATAGTGAGATTCTGGTAAGTTTTAATTAATTCTTTTCAGCAATGTACTAACCACTAGCATTAAAACCACTGCACCATAGCATTAATTGGTGCCGTTTTGGCTAAAACCTTCAAACATCAATATACCAATATTATATTTCATTTTTAAATAAAAAATAAGTACACATATACAACAAACAATCTGGTTGAAATTCCTGAACTTATTGACAGCTATGAGTTAAAACGGTTAAGTTTGGATAATACTTTAAAAACCGTTTGTTCCTGTTTCTGCTGTTGTTATATCAGCATAAGTGTTGATAACCCAAAGGCAAAAAAATTTACATAAAATTTGAAACTGGAAATCATACTTCTAGGCATAAGGTGCAACTACGCTTTAAAATTAATTACAATAACAGTTTAGAGTAACAAGTTAAGAACAAGAAACATAATAAATAAATCATGAATGTACTTTTGACCGAAAAACCATCAGTTGACTTAGAAGTGCAGCTATTCTAATTTCTTCTTAGCATTTCCTCTTAAATTTCCTTATTGTTAAGCAGTTTTCCTTCCACTAATGCGTGTTAAAGATGGTGATAATGTTTCTGAAGACCTATTATCATCTAAATCTTGGTGAGAAAGAATTGTCTCCACAGTTCATGGCGAACATTAACTTTGCTTAGAAGATGCATAATCTTATTCTAGAAGGAAATATAATCCGATTTAAGAAGTATATATTATTTGACTTTAGCAAATTTCTTTAATATGGAGATATGCCTATAAAATCTAGATCAAAGGACAAAATACACCGTAAATTTGTTTGAACATACGATACGTTCAAATGCGTAAAGAAATTGTGTTAGTAGTTAAGTGGCGTGTCTTTGCTACTATATCGGTTCAAATAAATGCCATTCATAGCTAAAATGGTTGAATTTCAAAACAGTAACAAATCTATGGATCAAGCATGCATCTATTTTATGGCACATTTACTGATTAAAAACAAAAATACACCTAACTGAGTTCTGAAAAAATGCTGCGAAACCACCAAGAATCAAGATTCCATACTTATTTATAATTCAATTTTCCAACCACTGTGCAAACCGCAAACACACCAACCCCGTTCATCTAACCCTTTTCTATACCTGTCATTACCGGAATCCTTTCCGAAACGGTACTTCCCTCTCTCATCGGCGCAAACTAACTTCCTGCCCGTCTTTACGAGGCTTCCCAAAAAAAAAAAAAAAAAGAAAAACAGAAAGACAGAAAAGGCTCGAACACGAAGGGCAGGGAGGTCACATACCGGTTTCCCCGCTACAGGCCAGTGCGCACGCTGTGCATACTACCAAATTGCTCAGCTGGCGGCACGCTGCAGACAAAAACCAACCTCACGCCACAAGAAACAAGAAAGAATTGCAACCCAATAAGGACAAGAAATTGGGATCTATCTTATTCTTGGGGAAGGGGAAAGGACCGTTAGAATGGAAAACGTGATTTGCGTGACTGTATTGAACAGTTTGGTAACTTGATCGCGAATTAATTGATAACACGATAAAACCCGTGTTAGTTTATTCGCCCAAATTAGATAAGTTTATCGCCGGATAATCAAGAAGAAAGTGAAATTCAATTGTTTAAGCTAGAGCAAAAGATAAAAATAACTAGAAGAGATTAGTGTAAGTCTCTCTGTAGGCAGATATAGTTTTAAGGCCTCTACAAGTGTATTTCCTGCATTAGAAACCAAGCACCTCGAAAAATGAGTCATGAATACTTTCACGGTTTATATTATGTAACGGTTTAATAAAGACTTGACATCGTGGAAAATGTCAATTTAAAAAAAGATTGAATTCTAAAGTAATGCTTTTTCTTTCTTTTTTAAATAAAAAATGTCTAACATAGTCTAAAGTTTTAAAAATCATAATGACACACATATTTTCTTCCCTTCTCATTCTCCATCTCAACCTTAGAAAAATATCCAAAGAAATTTATCACTAATTGAGCCCTTTACTGATTCCGTATATAACACATCCAAATGAAAATCCCGCATTTAAAAAATGTCGAGGAGTAAAAGTTCTGTCTCTCAGCTATATTTGTATAAAATACGAAAACAGCATGAATAAAAAATTCTACTGTTCTATCATAGCTGGAACACAAATAATCCTGAAAATCGATATTAGAAAAACGTGGCAAATTAATTAAATTCACACAAACATAATTGTTTATTGTGTGTTCATAAGATACTTGTAATTCATAACATAATTTCATTATGAATTACAAGTATCTTATGAACACACAATAAACGATTTCCTACACAAATTCTACTATTAGTTAAAACTTTCAACGTTTCTTAGTTTCTAATCAGTCCTTAAAAAAATAAGTTTCGGTCGGTATGGAGGGCAAAATTAGCGGTCGCCACCAGCCACGGGGGACTACTTCAGAAATATTTTAAAAATATCTGCCAATCATCATCTGCTTGAGAAATAATTAAATTACCGGAAAGTGTCAAAAAACATTAAGTGATAAAGTTGAAACTTTTACGAACTAACTTATCAAAAATATATTACATTAATTAGTGTATTTGGGATTAATAACTTCAATAAATTAAAAAAATATGTGCCGAGAAGAACTTAAAATTTTTAAAAAGTAATGAAATTGATTCTACTGGCTAGGCCTCTGACAACTAAAGAATGGATAACTTAGCTAATTAATTTAAAATTTCAGGAAGAAGTCATCTAACAAAAAACGTGGAAACGAATGAAATTGTTACTACCGACCACTTATGTAAGGAATTTGCCCGTTAGCCAGAAAATTTACACATTTCAGGAAGAACTCACTAAACTTAATATCCATCTTTTCTCGGAAAGCAGAGCACGTGTTTTTCTTGTTGTGAGACGAGGCATATGAACTTCTGTCCTTTCGCAGTCATTGTCCACCACCGTTGAAAGATAATGTCTCATCACAAGTTTATATTTCGCTCAGAAAACCATTAGGTTCTTTTTTGTTTAAGCAAAGCCTGAGCACAGGTAAAACTTCTTTGATTTTCTGAATATTTGTCAATATTTCCGGTTCAAAAAAAGACAACTTATAAGAAGCTTATGCACTGTGCAATAAGTACGTGCACTGTTCGTACTGGATACAAAATAGTGTTTAACTAACAAATTTTCCTATTTTATAGCCTTTTCACAACTACGTCATAATCTTACAGGAATTGAAGCTGACTTGTGTGTTATTACGGCACAGCAGCAGTTGTCTTTTTTTTTTTTTTTTCAAATTTCTAAATTCCATACTTTTATCTTGATCTTTTGTGTACTAGTAACGATATTTATCTCTTGCAGACGATCGATAAAGGTGCAATGGTATTTTTAAGTTTAGGAACAGTTGACTTTATTCTAATGGCTTTAACTGTTGCCGTCTTTTTCTTAAGAATATATGAGGACTGTTATGATTATTTACATGTAATTTTTTAGGATTTTCATCCTTATAGTAGTTGCTTTTAGGAATACCTGACCATATTTAAAAAAAATATTCTAATTCGGTAAAAAAAATGGAGCTTAAATGAGTAGAAATCGATTGTGTTGTTTTCTTTTCCATCTTTCAATAAGTGCAACAAGTACAGAAATAAATAATAAAATATGTAGTCGACTACCTCATAATGAGCGCAGAGGGTAGTACGATATTCGCTCATTATAACCGAGCACTCGTAAAAAAATCGTGGAAAAAAAATCATAAAATTCAAGCGTACTTTCTTGGTTAATTTTTTATTTCCGTACAGAACCAAAGGAATTGGCTATTTTGCTTTGAACTGTACTATTCTTTCTTTTATTTGAAGTGTTTCTGGCACAACAAAAGCCATTATGTCAAGGCTGTTTTAGCTTAAAATTCTTCACATTAGAAGTTACTGTCGGCATTTTGTATATTTTTTTCATTTGTTTTTGGTTCAATTAAAAGTTAAAATATCCACGAAAATAAATATATCGGAAGTGATAACGTTGATATCCAAATGCTAGTCTACTCCATAGATTAAAGAAAAGTTCCGCCATTACTTGTTCTCAGGATTTTTGATTCATCACTGACTTCGGGATAAGGAATAGTAGAGGAATTTTTCCAGAAAAGGGTAAACTGAGCTAAGTCAGAACATCTTTCAGGAATCCTAAAGTATTGCTCGCTTAAAACAAAGTTTGTTATGTTCAGTTTTTCGCGAGTTCTGCTCCCAATGACTTAACATTGAACTAACCGAGTAATTCTCATTCTCTCGTTAAACCTGGGTTCTCGTTAAACCAGGGCTTCTTATAAGCAAGTTCAACTGTATAATTTAAAATAAATAAATAACAACTAAATTATTAAACAGTTTAATAAATTCGGCTATTTGCAACTGTCGAGGTGATGTCTCGGTCACAGTTCAGTTTTTCGTATATTTTTTTTTTTTTTTTTGCCTCTCTCTCTTGCGATTTTATTGCCATTAGGCAAGTAAAATCAATTGAAACTCATAGTACATACTTGCATCTCTGAAAATCGGTCTTTACACGCAAAGCAATAGCAAGAAATTCGTCAAGGACAAATCTCAAACACTGCTTGAAGCCATGGAATGCAAAATATTTGCTGAACACGAAAGAAGAATGTTTGAGAAATATACCGCCCAGTCAGATCATTAAAGCACTGAAGTTGCTATTATAATCTATATATACTTTCATAGCACGTGAAATAATGGATTTGTAGGGAAACAATTGCACAACAGCACGTTTTATTAGCAGTTGAATATAATTGCGACATAATCTTTGAATTCCAGTCAATGATTATGTTTATTATAAAAATCGGTCGGGCTCAAGGCCGACGAGAGGTCATGTCAGCTTAATCGGAAACTAGGGACCCGGTTCAGAATCGGGGAATTTATTGTGCGCGCCAACTGACCATCTGCTCGCCTTGGCTCTCGGCGGCCCTGTTATCACTTGCATTCCGGTTATTTTTAAAAATCAGTTCTCTAAAAACAACTTTTTTTTTACTGTCAGCAATAATGTCGTACCTACTATAAATCCGCGTGTTTCAGTACGACAGATTATCCGTGTAAATCGTGTAAAATTTATCGTACATTTTTAGATGCACGGAGCGAAAATATTCCCATGCGAATATTCCAATGTATAAATATATCTATGTATTCAATTGTATAAATATGTCAATTAAAAATGGAAAGCATATATCATCGAAGCAATTAGATATATTTTACAGTTGCATTGTTGAAACTCAAGAGTTAAAGAGCCTATCGATAGATTGTTTTACAAAAAAAAAAAAAAAAAAAACATATTATCAAAATAATATACTTAAATTAGAAATTATAGTTTAAAGAACCCATTTTATATTTTCATGTGAGTAACTGTGCTTGAGATTTCTTAAAATATAAACACCGCCGCGAAACAAATGGGAAATATTCAAACAACAATAGAAAGAAGTATTTTTTTTAAGTAAATATTCGCCAAACTGCCTGTTTTTAACAACAAAAGAAAGGCATACATAATGCGTTTTATTCTATCACAAAACATGTTTTCTTAGTCGAACAGTTCAAAACGGAGATTCATTCAAAAAGAAAAAAAAAATTCCTTATTCTTACAAAAAGAGGAAATAAATAATGCTGAAAAAGTTACTGAGCAATATTAAAAAAGGAAAGGAAATGAGTTCACACTTAACTTGCAAAAGGGGAGAAACGAGCTCACACGTCGTTAACTTGCTTATTTATTATTCGCGAAAACCAGTATTCAATGAAAAATTCATATTTTCTGGTAACGCAAAAGAAAACAATAGCATTATAATAACACTGATGCTTCCTTATTTATCATGCTAATTTTTCCAAACAAATCGCATCTAAAATAACTTATGGAAATGGAACTACATGTCTGGAAAACTAAATAGTAGATCAAATAGATAAAAAACGAAATAATGAATATATATTTCGAAATTTTCTTTTAATGCAGCGAAAAATTTTTGACAGAAATATGACTTAAGTACTGAGAGTTTTAAGGAAGATAAACACTGTTTAAAATGTTCCTATAAAATATATATCCATGAGTTATACAAAGGAATAATGTTGAAGTTACACAAACAGTAATTAGAAATGCAGAGACATGTTTTGAAATCACAAGAATCATCATTTACAATGTAAAAAAAAAGAGCTTGTGAATTAAAATCACATTTATCCTACAAGAAAAATTTGCTCGTTATTTGAATATATCATGCTCAAAGAACGATTCTTTTTTTCTTTTTTGAAGCGGAAAAATGTCCTCCTATTTTTTCATATTTACATATTATATAGTACTTTTAAATTAGCTTATATGAAAATAGACTTACTAAAAATTAAAAACATTGTGTAGGACATCATATGAGGTTCTTACAGAAGGGAAGGGAAACTTTGTCGGAAGGAAAAAAATAAAAGAAAAAACAACTGCGCATGATTTAAGAAATTTTATATCAATTAAAACTATTTTATCACAAGAGGAATAAAAAATAGTGCAATTCAAAATGATTCGTAAAATAATTACCGGATTACCGGTTACAACTACAAAATGAACAAAAAAAAAGAGCTATTTAATAAAATAACTCCCCATTACCAACCGAAACATTTAGCGTCCGACGTACAACAGGTAATTAAAACGTCAAGAGGCACATTAGGCAATCAAATTTGAAACCCAAACGATAGCTTAAATCAGCAACGTTCTTCGTCATAGCAACAGCGAGCAACGTTGAAATCACTCTCCGCCCCGTGGCAGAAAGCAAAAAGGAAAACAAATTAAGAAACACAATCAGAGAAGTGAGGTCCATAATATGCTAAATGGTCCCACCTATTTGGCTAACGCCCTGTCCTGTCTTTGTGCGCTGTCATAAACGTCGAGACCGTTTTATTTGTCTGATGTCATTGTCCCGGGTACTTCCTCTTCTTTTGATGAAGATAGTTCCCCAGAAATGGCCTTTTGTCCAGATCTAACTTGCGTAACTTCCACTCTGAGGTAACAGTTTCCGGTAGATTAACATTTTTTGAATTCCCCAGGCTGCGGTGACATATGCAAGCAACTGACAGATGTAAGTGATATAATTGACTGTTATTAAGGATGTTTGTCGGTCGGTTGATGAAGCAAGTAAACGGCATTTTTCTGTACACTTGACCTGACAGTATAAATTTATCAGAAAAGTTTGAGCTGAGTGACATGTTTTAGCTCGTGATTTAACATTTCTTTTATCTAAAGATTAATTCACATAATATAGCAGTATTTATTAACAGGGGTACGACGGTTATATATGTAGTTTTATTCACTACCATAAAGTGAATAAAACTACACTGTTAGGGGAAACATTTAATTGTGACAACAATTTGATAAATATCATGTGATTAAAGTAAAAGTATTTCACTATCGTTTTAAAATTAACTTGGCTAAAATGGCTTTATTTAACCATACTTGGCAAGAACATTGTTTTTTTTTTTCTTTTTTTTTTTTTTTCAAAAAGTTATTAAGTAAACAAATGAAAAAAATAAAATGATATAAAGCAAGCATAGAGTTTCCTCTAATTATTCCCTCCCAATTCTTAAAGTTTACGTCTGATCAATAAAACTGAATAATAAAACTTCCATCAAAATAAAATCGATTGCTTTTAGTTTTTTTTTTTTTTTTTTTTTTTTTTTTTTTTTATCTACACATAATTAAGCTTAGACGGTTAAGCAATAAAACTGTAATATAACACATTTTAAGAAAAATAAATTGTTTTTCAACAGGTTAGTTAATGATACAAAAAGCGAGGTAGAGGTGTTGGAAAATGTTGAGGATTACATGGCATAACACACACAAATAGGATAAAGACAGCTATTTTGACAAACCGCAAATTATTGGATCTCTAATTAATTTTCATAAAATAAACATTGAGGATTATCTCAAGAGTCCAAGCAGGCTCCGTTTCAAAGACTAATCAATTAGTTAAGATCAAGTTCTTACTTGGTGATGAAATTCGTGAGAAACGTGAATTTCTCATCACTTCATTTCTCTCACTTAATCTAATTGCAACATATCACCAAATTCCAGTAGAGCATGGGAACATTCCCAAAACTATTGTTACGACTCCAACAGGACTATGAGATGTCAATATGACATTCGGTTTAAGGAATGCTTCCCAATCTTAGCCACACTTTATTGATTTCGAGGTAAATGGCTTGGATTTATGGTGCGCATATTAAGATGATCTGCTAATTACTCCAACCGACTTGGATATTCATAAAGCCGATGTTAATGAATAATTTTTTGAACTTTAAATTCACAAAAGTGCGTTTCTGGTCCAAAACTAATTAACCGATTCTAATTCAAAACAGAATATGTCACCACTTTCAAAAAAATAAAAAAATGCTTTGTCGATCATTGAAAATGATTGCTGACTTGGTCGATTGTCAGAAATAACTTAACTTCCAAGCTAGATTTTTGAAAACAGTCAGGGTGGCAAGTTATTTTGTTGGCACTCATTAAAGATTAAAAACGAACCGCCAACATAAAGTCTCAATTTGAGAACCATCCATTAGCAATAGCTTGAGTTTCAAGAGTACATTTAGATATTTGTGGTTCACTACCTCCTTCCAAAGACAACCGTTACATTGTGACGTGTATTGACATATTTTCAGGCCGGTTGGCATAGTAATGATTGTATTGAGAGATTTTACAAGATTTTTGAAGCTCGTCATAATGTGTCATAAATCTGTCAGGTGGTCTGAAGCTCTACCGATTCCAAGCATTTGAGGATTCGAGCAAACTACACATATTACGTGAAAGTGGTCGTCGTAGGCAGGATTTGATGAACTTCGCCTCCATGAATTTTTTTTTAGGAATTCGGGTCAAAGTGTTTGACAGTTGAAAATTCTGGTTTCCCTTCTGCCATATATGCGATCCCTACCACCGATAACTACGGCGGGTTGAACTTCTCAGAATACAGGAAGACTGGCAACTTAATGCATGACTATGGACGAGCTTATTTATATTTTGGTTGATACAGAGGAAATTCTGGGGTTGGCACCAGCGCCAATTATCGGCATCGAAACGCTGAGTAGCTTTCCTAACCCATATTTTAACAAATTGAATCGTTTAAGCCTTTGCAGATCTTAAGTTAACATTTCAGAGCCAGATATTGTGCATAACAATAGTTTTCATATGCATTTTTTTTTTTTTTTGCCTGGCAATGGTCGCCCGCTTTCATAGAAACCATAGTAAGGATCTTTTCACTTTTAAAGGAATGATACAAGTTTTATACCTTGAACGTTAAGTGAAAAGAGACCAATGCTTCCATCGATCGTCTGAAACCTGCCTATGAGCTTAATGATAGTGCACCAGCTGCTGCTTCCAACGAACCTTCGAGTGGAAAAATAACTGTTACACGTTATGGTCGTCGTTTTCGTCCTGTGATTAAATTTGCCTTATGATCGTCCTTCGAACTCGAAAGAAGTATCTGTGGCGGAATCGTAATCGTATTTTTACGTTAGTCTTCAACGAGTTCTTCCGAGCATTAAAAGAAGTTCAAGTGAAACTATGTCGTTATTCTGTCATTTCTTTTTTTTTATATTTTGTGATAACCTTGCACTGCCCAAATTATTATTTCTTTCTGAAAACAATTTTATACGCACACAACGGTAATGAATAATGTATTTTACACATAAAAGGTAGATTTTTTGCTTTTAACGTATTTTTTATTTTCAAAATTGGTTTATAACTTTGACTGAAATATCAACTTGTGTCAGTAACAACAACCCAAATATAAAGCAACCATATTACACCACTTAAGTCCTACTAATCAACAAAGGAGCAACGCATTGGTAGGGAAATATAATGGACGGTGGGAGGTAGTGGGTTAAACTTTAATTTAAAGTGGCTTTCTAAGGGTGGCGTAAGGTAAAGGTGTAAATATGTGTCAAATAATATTCGCATTAAACCTACAGACAGTTCAAAACTGCCAGATTCATAGGAAAAAATTCAGTGCGTATATTTATGTTCTTAGGGTGCAATAAAATTGCTTATCTGGCATAAACAAATCGACAAAACATTGGAAGAGCCAGGGACGTCATTCAAGTGTTCCGGGGGGGGGGGGGGGCAAAGGGTCCAAACACAATGCAATTTCATCGGAAAACAAAAAAACCACCCCCACTTATATGTAAATGCATTGATTTATCAAAGCCAGGGGGGGGGTGCAATTGACCCCCCCTTGCCCCCCCCCTAATGACGGGCCTGGGAAGAGCTGAAATATCGGATAATAGGGAGGAAATAACAGACAGCATTTTGAAGAAATCATATTTAAATTGAAAGTATTATTAATTTAATGGTGTCGACAACCTTGTGTAGTGGTCAGAGAAGTATGACTGGATGGGGAGGTTCTGGGCTCGAATCCCGGTTCGGGAATGGATGTCTTTTCTCGCTCCTGTAGTAGTCCTTCCTTTGTGTGAATGCGTTGTTGTACTGTGGATGGTTGTATATCCCATAAACGGGTCCCTATGGCATGTGTGAACTGCAGAAGTCGGACTTCACGCCAATTTACGGAACAGATAGCAGAGCCAACTCGAATTGCCAGACAATAACTAATTTAATGATAATGCAAAACGAGAAGAAGCAAAAGAGAAAGAAAGAAATAATAATTACATGATTGTGTATAAAGGTATTTAAATATAAAGAAGGTCATTTTTCCGGCCCCGATGTGACAAAAATTAATTGGCTTAGATAGACGTATCAAAGACAATCACATCACAAATGATGCGATTGCGAATGGTCCCCACTCCACGACCGCAAAGACCCGAAGGGGGTATAAAGAAGTATATGACAAATGTTTAACGTAGTTCAGTGGTGGACAAAAGGTCCCCCAAAAATGCAATGCGGTGAACATCTAAACATGTAAATCTTACGCTTGGTTAGGTGCGAGATTTTGGAATAGCTAGGCCATGCTGAGTACAAAAGTCATATCTGCACTTTTTATTAAAATTAAGTTTTTATCACTGGGTGTTTTTCATAACATATTTTACCTATTCTCATATATTTACCTATATTTCATAATCATTTGTGAATAAGGTATATTTTTTGAAAAAAAAATGTTGAAAAACTTAAATCTAAATCTGATACATGGGGACGTAAGACTAAAGAGCGGTTTTTGATTTCAAGCTCAGCTGCAGATACGATGCTTAGCACAGCAGTACTGCCGTCAGAAGAAAGAAAGCTTTATTTAAACGGGAAAAAAATAGATTAAAAACTAGAAGTTATAAATTGTTAACCTTCATAAATGGTATTATACATATTTTTTAATGGTTTAGCCCATAAGTAGAACCCTCCAGGAACATAGTTTTAAATTTCTTTGAGAGCTATATCGTTGAGCAAACAAAAAATCAGCAAAATTAAATTTATTCAATGAATTTTTGAATTTATTCTATGACATATTTGAGAGGGCATTCGACCCACAAATAATTAAATTATGGCCTTTTAAATTATAACGACACAGTAGTATTCTATAATGTACCCCACAGGGCATCTTGGAAAATGATGTTTAAATTAACGTGCAGAACACAAATGCAATACTCTGAAGATTTGAAAAAAAAAAAAAAAAAAGATCCTAACTCTCTATATTAAATAAAGATAATATGCGATATATTATGAGTAAAAGTCGAGAAAAGTGTGTACACAGGCTATCAACATTACGCTGCAGAACTTTCTGCTGAGAATTTGTTCAAGAAAACATTAATTTTAAATATTAATTGATACGAAGATTTTGAAAACACTTAGGCCCTCTGTTAAACAAACAGCGGTTATGAATGAAGGAATATATACATTTAAGAGAATTATTTAAATATTTCAGCATCTTCATGAACAGCTTAAGAGTAATTCAGTAAAATCGAGTTGGCTATAATTTACCTTACACAAAGCATAAATAGCGTTGAATTTGCATTTAGTTACGTAATTAAGAATTCAGCCACACGCAATAACTCAACAAGTCAGTTCACTCATGCTAAATATTCTCGCTAAAGGTAAAATCTTCTATTCATCCTCCTTTTGTTTGCTCATTGTTGGAAACTAACCAGTTTTGTTTGTTAAGTCTATTTCACACATAATGCAGATGTAGGTCGTCATAATCTTCACTTCTAATTAAAGCAAAAAAAAGAAGAAGAAATGTTTGCAACTGGGTCGATAATTGTGGAAGAAAATATAAATCCTTCGTGAGAATAGGTGTTTTTTATATAAGTTCAGAAATCTTTACACGAAGTATGACGTTTAGGAAGTATAGTGTTTTTTTTTTTTAGGGATATCGCAAGAGTAAAAAAATGGGGGGGGGGGGGGGGGGAGCTGAAATAAATCTTCCTTGATAACGCATTGTTATGCGTCGATCACTTTTTGCAGCATTTTCTTGAAAATTTGCGATTTTTATAGTGTGTTTTACAAAAATTATTTTTTTCACATTTTAATAAAAGCATATTTTCCAATGAAGACAAATTGCCGACCCTGAAAGTTACCAGATTTATTTCGCAATTTTTCATCATTTCGCAATATTCGCATTTATCGCTCAAAAATAAAAGCAATTGTGAGATATTTGAGGTAAGGCGTTTTAATAACCAAATTTTATTAATTTATCTTCTAGCAGCCAAATATCAAGTGTCTGCTTTTTCTTCTTCTAAATTTTAACAAATGAAAATACTATACAAAAGGCTAAACGAATCATATTTTTTTGCAAAATAATACAATTTCAAGTTGAATATTTTTTGTAGCTAGAGGATAAATACTTTCCTAGCTTTTAATCACTTATCTTAACATAGCATTCCTTAAATAATAAACTACGCCAGAAAATGGGTCGATCTGGTAAGATCCGTAATATATTACAGAAAATAGAGCTCATGCAAAGATATAATCAATATATACTTTTGTTCCCAGTTCTACGATGGTAGTAGTAGATGAGGATGAGGGGGAGAATAATGGCTCACTGCCGGCAATGATGGCGCCAGATAGGGGAACTATTGAGCCCGGACCATCCATTCAGTGTTTTTGTAACCACGACCCCTGCCAAAGATTTCTAAAAGATTTTAATCTATCCCGCACTGTACTTTTTCAACACTTTATCATCATATTTCAGCGTAGTTTTTTAAAATTTATGCGGATTTTAACCCTTTAACAGCTGTATCTCAAGCGGGTATGGTTTTGGTTTAGTAGTTACAGATGATGCTGTACAATAAGCGGGCCTAAACCCTTGAAGCGTTAAATAAAATTTAAAATGTTTTCCTATTGTACTTTATCTGCTTGTAATTAACCAAACACCTACTTAAAAAAAAATAGTATATCAGTGCCCAAAGTATGCGAAGAAAAAGGTTACCCATCTCCAGAGACAAATGTATCTTAAACGACTTAACAAGAAAAACAAAACTTGTTCCGTCTGATGGGTAAAAAAAAAAGAAAGAAAGAAAAAGAAGAAGAAGATGAAGAGGCAGAAATATAGTTCACATCTAATAATTATTTATAATTCCCTACATAGTAGGAAATTATTACTTGTTGTACAATGCACGGTATAATACGCACCGGTCTAAATATTTCGTTTTGCCCAGTTTTTCGATATGTTTTGAATGTCCAAGATAGTTTGAAATTCCGTCTAATCAGCAAAAATTAAACAAAATTAGAAAAAAAAACAGCTTTCTCACACAAATTTATCATTGCTCGCATATGTAAACCATTCCTCACTTTTTTATCACCTACTACACCAAACTGTGATGTGTCCAAAAAGAAAGAAGTCGGAGTGGGATGCGGTTAGAAATTTCTTTAGAATTTTTTTACAGGTTTATAGTTTTAATCCTTTTTTGTGGTCAAAAGATGTAAATTTCGGAGTTTCAGAGAATCCCAATTTCCGCCAATAATAGTTTTTGCTATTGTTTAATGAGTCCATAAACACGTTGTACTTCTAAAGACAGCTTAGTGACCGAAAATTGCGAGAAGGCAGACGTATAAAATAGAAAAAAATGGAGCTTGCTTTCGTCTTCCTCAATCGTCTTCCTCGAAAACGAGAAATAATTGTAAATACTTATTTATTTTTTTAGTACTTCTGCCTATAAATCGTTTATGTATCAAGGCCTTATGATCGCATCTAAAACCGGAAATAGTCCCGGGCACCAAACTGTTTTTTAATTAATACATCGTATTTTCTGAAGGAGGAAAAGAAATGTTGAGGATTCATAGAGTCTCAAAATTTATAACAAAGTGCTACTTCATTAATTTTTGTCCTATCTCTAAATTGCTGCACATTCTTTATAGATTCAAGAAAAGCCGCTCATTATTATGTTTTTTCTTTTTATTTAAGCTTATTTATAACTGAAAAAAAAAAGATTAATGTGAGTTAGTACACGAATTTGCTGATTCGAAGCACACAAAGAAAGAATTTTCATTACGGGAGCTTAGAGTTTAAAGTAATTTTCAAATAATACAGTTATGTCATGAATAATTTGTATCTAATTCACTGCAAAAAGACCAATAGAACTCTTTTAATCCGAGCTAACGGGGCAGAATGGACTATCAAATTGTCCGGATTGACCAGCATTCAATGCTTTTCACATGCCCCGATAAATAAAAATGCATTTTAATTAACAAATGCAAAAAAAAAAAAAAAAAAAAAAACTGAGTATTGCATGTACAAAATACGCAGCAGAAAACTAGGGATTCAGTGTTGCCATAATCATGTGTTAAATTCCACATTTTTCCTTTGACAACAAACACCCTCTTATCGGAACTAATTACGTCTCTTATTTCCCGGAAGAAGCAGCTTATTACTACAATGGGTGTGTTGCTAATTATGGTTTTATATGCTGAAATTTAGAAGATTTTCTACTGGTGAATAAGTCAAGCGAAACGTAAGTGCCAAAATCTATGTGCTGTTGAAGAAACAGAAACATACTTAATTCAGAAATACGCACTAGATTAAAATCTCCGCAACACTTGTTGATCGTAGTGTAAATACAAAGTTAGCATCACAAGAGGAATGTTCTTTCGAAATACATTAGCCCTTAGTTACATCGCGCCTCGTTATGCCGCTTATTCGGATATATCGCGGCTTTCCTCTGTCTCCCGAACATTTTTTTTTTTTTTAAATGTTGCTTTACATTTGACCCAATAGGGCAAAAAAGATACGTTATGTTTCTCAGAAAAGTTGTTTTTTTAATTCAATGAACAGACTGGAAGGTGCATTTAAGTTGTTACCGTTGAAGCTGAAACTTTCGATTTATATTTCCTCATAAAAGATATCTTTCTTTTTCTTTTTCAAGTAGAAAAATTAGTCTTTTTCTTTCTTTTTTTATTAAGAAAAGCGTCCTAATGTGATTATAAATTACTCTCTTTGCAGGCAAACGTCATTAATTTGTATGCTAATTGAATCGTTGCTTTTTTTGACCTCGGATATATCGTGTTTTGGGATAGAGTGCGCTTTTTTGTTGTCTCTCGAGAAACGCGATACAACAACTGTATTACTTTCAACAGGGCAGCCCACAAGAGGCACAGATAGCCGTTGAGATTTTAAGGAGAAGGGAGAATTTGAGAAGGTTCTTTTTTATGACATTTTGGGGTGCTCCGTAGCATTGCAGGGGTACGCTATCGCCCTTGGGGGAGGATGGACGCTCCTGCTTTAAACACTGATTACAAGTTTTCAGCCTCCAAGAATGCGATGTGAGCAAAAAAAAAAAAGACAAAGATACTTGCTTACTTTACATACAAGGTATAAAACTTATTATATAATATTACCTTATTCCAGCCATCTTTGGGCTTTAATAGTCAGGTTCATCTAATTTCGTTTATTATTACTTTTCATCGCCATAAATGTACAAATATGTTTAAATCTGGAAGTTACACACATTACACTATAACGATTGATTGCTTGAAATTTTGTAATTACAGGAAGTCTTATATTCCATCAAAAGAGTAAGGTGTATTCCAAAAGTGCACGTATCAAGTAATTCGACTATCTGTATGTATTAATTTCAATCTAAATGATTTAAACTACAACTATTTTTTTTAAAGGAAGTGAGCAACGAAATTTACACTGGCTTACATTATTAAGTGCATTGCTAAATTTTTACTTTCAGTTATAATATGATTATACTGGGCTATCAAGATTATTTTTATTACCTTTCCGGCATAATATAGAAAAAAAGAGTAGTTGAGAAGAAGGAAATGTATTTAAAAAACAAAGGTGCTGGGAAAATTTCAGGGTATTGTCTTAGATAACCCCTCCTCAGTACGTAGAATTGGTTGTACTGTGAATTAAGACATATGGAAATTTAAAGGGCTACAAAAAATATCAAATGAGTCGACTTCATGCAAGAAATGTACTGCATAAAGTTACATTTAAACAAGATGCGTTGCAACCAGGGTCTCACTAAAGGACAACTAGGCTATATGACCTATTACCAACAGATTATCAAAATTGTTCAAGCTATAATTTATTGTTCAGATAAAAAGATAATAATTAAGATGTTCTCCTTACTGCCCTTTTCTTTCCCTCTGTAACTTCAAGTGTGGAATATTCTTCACCCAATAAATGTTTTAAGCGAGTGTTTGAATTCCACGGCACCCCAGGCCCGTCATTTCGAATTCTTTACGGGGCGGGAGGCGAAGAGTGTAAAAAATGAACGTCGACTTCATAGTATAATATAGCTAATTTTATAGTAATAAACTAAAAATTGCTAATTTTGCAGTAATAAACAGTAAAACTGCTACTTATACAGTACTAAAATGTAAAACTGCTACTTATACAGTACTAAAATGTAAAATTGCTACTTTTACCGAACTAAGCTGTAAAATTGCTAATTTAACAGTTTATTACCGTGCATTTTACAGTTTTAAACTGGAACCTCAGCTACCAGTATTACCCTGTTGTTTTTACAGTATAATATTGCTAAATTTTACGGCAATAAACGTTAAAATTGCAAGCTTTACAGTTTATTACTGTGCATTTTAGTTTAAATTGGAACCTCGGCTGCCAGAATTGTACTGTAAAAACAAGTTATTTTTTGCAGTGTTGAATATTCAATATACGTTTTCTCGGAAACCAGCCAAAACCAAGCCCTTTATATGTAAAACCTTAATTTTTCAAATCCGGAAGTTGGGGCGATTGATCCCCAGACCCTCCTAAATGACGGCACTGACAGCACCCCTGAAGGTTCCTTGTAAATGATTAAGTTTTTAAGGTACAGTGACAGAGGGACCCCAAAATCAGGTTTGCAGGACAAAAATCACGGCCGCTTTAAATATGTTGAAAGTGAGCAATGTACATATACACCGATACATATAAAATATTAGACTCTGTATTATAGAAATATTGTAATTAAGTTTATTGGTAGAGAGTTGTCTTTTCTTTTCTTGCATTGGCATTAAAAAGACCAACGCAAATGCAAGGGCTTCAAGCTGGTCTCAGTTTTCCAGTTTCAAGTCCCTAAAAGTCTATTTTTTAATAATCGAACCTTTTCTCATTAGATGTCAATAGATGTACGTAAGCACACTTTTATTTTACCATTCGGAACAATTTTGTCACTTCATATATCATTCGGTAAATTGAGAATGTTTCATTTCCAAAAATGTAAATTCGGTACGCTACTGTTTCAAATCTAATGCAACTTCTAAAAATAGACATTTGTATTATTGCACTTAATAAATTGAATGATTTGAAAATTATTACAATGAAAAAAAATTAATTTGAATAATTATATTATATATACAGTAGGCCTGGTTTTACGCTGGGGCTACGCTTGACGAAAATGTCGCATAAACTAAAACTTAATAGCAGTGTTAAAATAGGGACACAGATTTTATAAAAAACCTTTATTCTAGTGACAGATAAACGTATAATAAGTTAATGTGCTCTTACTTTAATACATATGCACAAAGTACATAAAGAAAACTTGAACTAACTTTGTGTTTTCAAAATGAATGATTATGATAATCATTTGGTAGTCATTAGTAATTATCCTCTGTAGTACTTTGTAGGGCATGAAAGCATCCATGATTATTCGCGTCACTCCCATGACAGAATCTTCCATCACTAACAAAGCAAAAATATCCTTTGCCCCTGTCAAGGAGTTACCAAAAATTCTCATTGCGAAAGTTGGAGGTTATATGTCCTCAATGCCGGTCTCCTCATTGGTTTCGATCCCCTTTGTCACTTTTAAAGCTCTTCCCCTAGTGAGCTCTGAATTGCATAAGTTTAACAACTTTACTTTTGAAAAGAGCTCTAGAATCAATCGTCTCCAGTTGTACAAGCTCGCTTATTAGCAAGATAAAATGCAGTTTATTTTATGTTACCAACAATCTCAAAAGTTTGGATTTTGAGGGAGAGGACAAATTTAAAAACTCATCCGCGTAAAACAAAGTAAAGACATCAAATCTCAAACCGTGAAAATGAACCAGCGTAAAATGGGGATCTACTGTATACATATTTGGAAACTCATATCATATTACCACAAGAAGTTTTTTGTGAAAGCTCAATTAGAAACAAATTCAAATGTGAACAATAAAGTGAGCAAAAACTGGAGTTCATATAAACTAGAAAATATAATTACTCATTAAGTAAATTCATATATACATATATGAAAATTTTGTCGACACAAAAAATACCCAAATACGTAACTTAAGAAACGAACTACTGTTGAGTACATTTAAGTTATTCAAATAAATTTATATTTGTTTGGTTTAACTATATTTTTTTTGAAATGGATTGAAAATGTTTGCTTTTGTTTTGTACCACATCTATTACAATACGAATGAAATTCAAGTTTTATCAAATATAAACAAATTGAAATCATTCCGATTTTTGTAGCGAATGCAAAAAAAATATTCTGAAGCTGGATAAACTACAAAAAACAAAGACATAAAAAAAAACTTACATTTTGCAGCGCGGAACTAGCTTCCGATATTTGTCTTCAAATCTAATCCAGTGGCAGGCAAGAACGCGAAAACCTTCCAACATGTTACGGTCGCCGGTTCAGCCTTATTAACACCCCATCAATACAGGCATCGTTCACCATAACTCTTCACCGCGCGGATTAAAAGTGCTGCCTCGTCGAAGCACAGAACACGTCCGTAATCATTCCAGACGCCAAAACGTTTCACAGCGGCCAACAGCTCTGGCGTCCCACCCAAATCTAAGAGGGATTCTTCCCGCCAATAGCTGCCTACCATCCGAATCAAGCAGTGCGACGGCAACCCACGGTTTGGCGAGGTTTCGGCCCTTGGCGACGGCGCGTTCCTGTCGCGTGGACTTCCTCGAGCCGCGCGTGCGGCGAAATCACGCCCACGAGATTCGCGTTGTTTTGGGACTTTTTGAAAGGCTCCGGTTCCGGTTCTACTCCGAAGATTCCGGTAATGGACAAATCCGGGGATCGAGTGCTTTGAGAGGAAAACGTATCAATTTTTACCATACGATTATTTCTTTATTAGAAAAGCGCTTAGACATTTTAATACCTGGTCCGAATCCTCATTTATGATCGTTTAGGGCTGCCTTCAGCCTGGACTTCGCGGAACCCTTAGGTTTTCTGGCACTTTGACATGGGTTCTACATGTGATCACTATAAGAAAATTTTTAGCAAAATTGTAATTGATGTATTATTTTATATCACGCCCACGAGGTTCGCGTTGTTTTGGGACTTTTGAAAGGCTTCGGTTCCGGTTCTACTCCAAAGATTCCGGTAATTGACAAATCTGCAATCGAGTGCTTTGAGAGAAAACGTATCTATTTTAACCGTACGATCGTTTCTTTACATAAAAACGGCTGAGATCTTTAAATGAATTTCTCGAGTTCTCATTAATGTTTGTTTAGGGCTGCCTCCAGCCTGGACTTCGTTGAGTCCTCGGGTTCTCTGGCACTTGGACCACATGTGATCGCTATCAGGAAAAAAAAATAGTAAAATTGAAATTTATATATTTAAAAGAAAGAATTCAAAAGGGTGATTTTCTTGGAAAATAAATATTAATAAGTCGATAGATATTATTGATTTATTTTCATGTGTTATGAGTTAACGTATGGTAACTTTTGTTATTATTAAAATAATATATTCTAGAGAAACGAAAAATCTTCATTTTAGCTACCCCTGAGAGCTACTTCTGAGCGGCGGCAAAGTCATCCTATTTCTGAGTTGTTTTCACTGAATCTTGAAGAAAGATGAATTAAGGCGGTAGTTTCGAGATTTTGCCTCGGCATATGGGAAATCACAGATCTGACATTGTTTATTAATCATCGTCTTTCTAGGACGATTTTGAGATGAATAGTACATTTGAGTAGTTTTGATGACTTATTTTTATTGCTCTTTGATCAAGAGATTCCACAAATAAAACGGTAAGCTCAAAACGGATTCCCCCAAAAGTACAATTTGAATACTTCTGGTTTAGAGCACACACACACAACAGTAAAAAATAAGATTTCTAATTGTAATAACTTCAAGAAATACAGAAGTTCGGTAATGGATAAATACGGGAACCGATTGTTTTTGGGAGAAAACGTATGTATTTTAACCATTTGTTAGTCTCTTTCTTTCTTTTGAAAACGCTCAGTATTTAATATACTTTACTCAAATTCCCATTTATGATCGCTTTGGACGTTTGGGGAGAGGGAAATAATGCAGTCAGACATGCTTAGAATGAGCCCTGATTTAACGAAAACCGAGATTTTTTGAAATTTTTTCGATTTTTTGAAACTTCTAGCTCAGCCTATTCTTTCTTAAACCAATTCCATTAACATTCCCAAGTCAAACAAATGTAAATGATGAGTCACAATTCCTGAAAAAAAAAGTGATGACGTCATTTCTTTCTTTCTTTTTTTTTTTTTTTTGTTAATTTGTGGAATAAAGCAGCATATGAAGCAGCTTTGAGAGTTTCACCATTTAAAAATAGTTTAACTTTTTTTTGTGTGAGTTTTCTGACGGAAGTTCTTTTGAAATCCCTCTGCAACAAACACCATCAGGGGACTACAAATTTTGTTTTCTGTTACAAAAATGTCGTTGTAATGAAACTGAAGTCATGTAATGGAAATTAAATCGAGACATTTATTTTGCTGAAACAAAAAACTTCGCTATACTGGTATTCGTTGTAACGGGATTTATATTAATTACTTGTTCAGGGGTAGTACTTTTGCTTTTATTGCCTTTTAATTTCCTTCTATTCTGCTTTTACCCAAATTCATAAAAATTCGAAGTGCAATGGATTTTTTTTTCTTTTTTAATTTAGCTCTTTCTTGTAATGGTGCTGTTTTCAAATTGAGCGATTTTTTTAACAGTAGGAAGCTACAGAATAGTGGAAACTAAATTAAAGCGAAAACAAACAGCTGTCTAAGTCAGGGGAATCCAAAAGCCCAAATCGTTTTGCATTGAAAAAGATGTTTCATGAAACCCCAAAACACATATCTGCAATATGTGGCAATTTGTGCATTTATAAGCAGTGGCGCAGCCACGAGTGTGATTTTGAGGTTAAAATCCCTTAAACTCCAACTCCTCCCCAATTCTCATCGGAAGATCGAAAACATTATTATTTTACATAGTAACCCTGCTGTTATTTTGATTTTTACCTACATGTTCTTTGCTAAAATATCAAATTGCCATTTGAATAAAATAAATATTTCTTTTCTATGCCGGTGCGTACACAGAAATTCATTTTGGATTGGGCGGAGGGAGTGCATATAATTATTGAAACAATTCTCAATACTCTCTTCAGATAATGGAAAATTACTTTTCCGTTCGTGAAAAACAACTTTTCGATTTGTGAACAGTAACTTCTAATGATAGGTTATCCCTTGGAAACTTCAGAAAACTTCATTTTATTTCTTTTAATCCAAATACAATTACAGAGACCACCTAGGCGCAAATCGACTGAAGGTAAAATTCAATTTCCGAAGATGAAGCTCAACAGGTTCAAAGTCCGAAGATCCAAAGTCAACCATAGCGCAGCATTCTATGTCGGATGCATGAAAGGTGCTATGTGGTAAAACAATCTTTTCCAGAGCTGAACCACAAGATTTTAATTTTCACTCTTATTTCAACTACTAAATTTGTTTTTGTGTATAAAAGAAATTGCTTATTGTCTAGACAGCAGGTGTACAGACGAGAAAGGGGGTGGGGGATTTGACCTGCGTTACTCAGCTTTTTCATTTTATTTCAAGCGACCCTCCTTTCTCTCCTTTTTTGATTCATGGTTTTAGCTTCGACACAACTATCTTATGTTCACGTTCACATCTGCAAAAGTTCACTACCTTTTCTTCTTTTTTCAGAACTATGCCACAATTAAACAGATTAGAAAATATCCAACATTTGCAATCGGTCATTCTACACTCATATTACAAAAGAATTGTGGTGCCCGAAAATAATTAAGTATAAAAATCGTATTTATTTTTTCATTGGTCAAATGATGTAGCTTTGAAACAAGTTAAAAATGCCCCCTGTTTGTTGCCATTACACTTTTCAAAAGTTTGTTGAGGCTAAAAAAAAGTATGACGATTATTTCAGAAATGGCGTAAGTCACTTTTTTTTTTTCCGAAAGTATTTTTATGTAGAAAAATCGCCTAATGCAGCAATGAAGCGAATCCTTGTAAAACAAAGCACTTTATTTAGGGGCTACAACTTTCGTTTAGTGCAAAAAAGGGCATAAATTACTCACTGATGCTGTTTCACTCAACGTGAGTCAAAATATAGTAAGAAGCGTGTGAATAATCATAAAAGAACTTGAGTTTGTGATGTAATGAAGGGAAAAAAAGTAATATCTTCACTCTAGCATTACTACGGTAGAGGGAGGTCTGTCAATGAGGGGTTTAGAAAGGTTGAATTAACGCCTCCCCTCCCTCAACTTTGAAACATTCTTTCACATATAAGTGGGTGTGGTTTTTCTTGCTTTCCGATAAAATTTACACTGAGTATACACCTTCTCTCCCACCCCCCCTTCCTTGGAAAAAATTGAGATGACGGATCTGCGTAGAGGTAAGGAAGGAAAGTATTTTAATGGTTTCCTAATTTTTCCTGGATTTTGTTAGCATCACTATAGATACTGCAAAGAAATTTTACGCTTTCAGTGACAAAAACGCTGGTTAAAATAAGAACAACACTGCAGTCAGACCTTTTCTAGAACTAAACAATACGAAAGAAATTTTGCGAGATTGCTCATTACTTTCGTATGAGAGGATATTCGCTTATCCTTTGCCACCAAAGCTTAGGGACACTAAAATGAATGTTAAACATATATAATTGTTGCTCAATGTGAAATATTTTTTCTCTTATGAGGAAAATTGCATCAAGATTCACAGTTAAATTTGCTAAAGCCATTGAAATCTGAAATTGCTAAAACAAGGGAACTGTTTTCTTTAAGAGGATTATGACATTCCCTTGCATTTAGAATTTCTGTATAACGATCTGGGTAGGAAGATTAAATGGCATAGTTTTTATAAACATTCTTAAAGACACTGATGCATCTCAAGAGAAGGTTTTCAGTAATATTGCAAAAACCCACGAAAAAGAGATGTAAGATTAAAATAAAAGTGGCTATTAATGTATTGTGCTTTCCCCTCACTTTTCCTCTTTCTTCATTGTGGTATCCATGCAAACTGTCAATTCTTTTTAATCAAATAATATAAATGAGCAAGTTCTACTAAACCAGAAACTAGTTGGATAAATACTTTCACTTTAAAAATTATTGGAAAAGAAAGCAAAAAAATTCGATTTTTAAAACCCCACCCAGAATTTTTTTATAGCTGTGCTGCTTTTCATTACCTTGTTTCTCCCATTGTTACATTTCTGTACAAAGGTATTTCAATTCCCTTAACACTCCTAGTGTACTATTAAAATACAAAATACTTTTTCCGAAATGTTTACTAGCATACAAGCTATTTAAATGCGATTACAATTCGCAGTCTACATGAGCTGTCACAAAGGAAGGTGGCGTGCTGATGCAAAGGTGTCTGTCCTTCCCAATAAATGTTCAAATCCTATATTGAGCAGAGCGTGCGCAGACACACCCAATTGAGTGGATAACCTCGATGTAATATGAGGCAATGCGTGATCATTAGGGCTCGTTTCCTCAATTAACATGCTGTATGGTATATGTTTCCATCATCATTAATTTTGAGAACAAAATACTCAAAAATCGAGGGGTATTTTCATAGAAAACCAGATTGTAGTGTCTGTTCTGGTAATTATTTTGCTTCAAGTTAGCCCTTAACTGGCGAGGTGGTTGTTTCATTTATATGTAGTGGCGAGGGGGGTATTGTAACCACAAAATAATGGTTTTTCTCCAATCCATACATTTACTGAATTTACTTATTTCTCAGAGATTTCCGTAATTATTTATGTTCATACAACAGAAAGATTATCGTAAGTGTGCAAACATCTATAAATAAATATAAATGTAAATGTCTGTAATTGTGTGAGAGTGTGTTCATATTCTTTATATAAGTTCATACTTTACGTCGGATCTTTGCTAAATTTGCCACTGGTTTCCTTTGCTGCTGAGAAATTCAAACAGGGGGACTTCCATAAGAAGGGGGGCAAAAAACCTCCATACACTTTGACAAAAAAATTTACCTGTTTTTTCTTTTATTTAACCATGATTGTTGAGCATGCGTCACTTGACACAATTTTCATTTTCGAGATAGACCGCGCATCTCCGGGCAACGAAGTTAGTATAAATAACCTTTGAAGTTTTCAGACAAAATTGCAAAAGCTAACTAAGTCAAGTAGAAGGAAAATAATGGATTCAGGTGTAAAACAATAGTACAATACAACAATATCCAAAGAAAAAAGACAGAAAGATAAAGCAAAAAAATGTCCTTCAAACCAAAAACTACTATAGGAAGTGTCTTATTTCACTTTTAGTAAAGTGAGATTGATTACTAGTGATATAACTTTATAATTGGCTGCATTCAACGTAAACTTAAAACTTAATGGTGCAACGTTCAGCCACTTGCAATTTGTCTTGTAAAAAAGGTAGATAGACTCACGGAGTCGTCTAGTTTAGAAATGATTTTAATAGATTTAAATTAAATTTATACACATTTGAGAATCATCACAGTAATTTACATAGTATACTAGATTTCATTGTTTGTTTGTTTGTTTTTTCCTTCTTTACGCAGAAACCAGTTTTCATTATTTCAATTGCGCATTTTTGAAAATTAATTTCATGTATATTTTTTAAAATTTAATTTATTCGTTTTTTGATATGAAAAAAATATTCACTGTATATGAAGTTGTTTAAATATTGTAAGCAAATGTATCAAAAACATTTTAACATTATGAGGTGGATCGGTTTTAATTTAATTGCAAAGAAATTGGCAGAATCAAAGCATTCAAAACTTGTTAAACGAAGTTAAATATTGCTTCCGAATCCGATTTAAAATCTCTAATAAAGTAGTAGGTTTTCAATTAAAATTTTAAAGTTGAAGTTTATTGCGAATATGACCACTTAGTAAAACTTTAATAACGGATGTTTTTATAGCACATTGTTAAAGAAAAATTGACTTGCATTATATGTCTCTAGTGTAGTTTTCAAACATGAGGAAGGCTTTTGGTTTCGTCGGTTGTTGAACATGCGTTACATGGCACAGCTTTAATTTTCTAGGTAGACGGTGCAACGCAGCTAGTACCTTATAAAGCTTGCCGTCATTGGTTTACCGACGATCAACGTTTCAATGCACTGTATCGTCACTGCTGCGGTCAATAACTCGAGAACAAAGACAAATTCAACTCAACAGTTCGAGAACCACCCAAGAAGAATTTTTTACCAAATCCTGAAATCCGAAAAGGATTTCAAGAAATATTAATTTTTTTTTTTGGCTAATGTCAAAAAACTCGGTCTGCTTTTGCATTTCTCTACTCAGTTCACTAACCCCTATGAGGAAACACCTGGCTGCAATTAAATAAAGTTTACTTCTTTGAATGTAGAAAATGATAGGAATTTGTTTGTGTTTAAAGACATCAATCAAAATGTCAGTTTAGCCGACGTGGACCATGTTTTGATACGTAGAGGCTAGATAGCAATTCTATGATTCATGAACAAGTTTTATTCAATCTTTGATATTCCTAAGAAAGAATTGATATCAAACTCTTCTCTTTTCTCTTACTTAAAGCTCTATTTTCATTATGTTTCAATGTTTTTACCTCAATTTTTAACTTTTTTGAGGTTCACTGCCCTGGGCACTTAAACAGTATTATCTGCAACCCCCCCCTTTTTTTTTTGCATTTTTCCTTTGGCTTTACTTTGGCTTTATTGTACAAGCTAGCTTATTTGATTTCTGCTGAAAATAAATAAATTAAAAAAAGTAAAATAAAATAAAATCCCAACACTTTACTAATTTTGTGAGCAATCACAGGCACGTTTTTTTTTTTTTTTTTTTCTTTCAAATATTTCGAAAACTTTTTTTTTAGATACTGCTGTTAATCTGTTCTCGGCAGATAAAGTATCTGTAGTTTATTAAGAAATGTATTAAAGCTGTTTCTTTCATAGCTTTTCTGCTTCAAATTTCGAAATTAAATGAATGGAATTTTTTTTCTCATAATGGATTACCAACTACAGGCTCAAAAACGTTTTCGGTTTGTTAAGACAAAAGCTTTAACAGTCACAAAACACAGTAAAATCTCTAACGATAGTAAATTTAATCAAATCGACCCACCAACCAGAAAACGGAGTTGATTTAATTATGCACTATTTGAAATTGCAACTAACTCCTTAGTTCCTATTCTTGATTAGTGCGATTAGTGTCAAAAGTTGCGAGTTGTTGAACAAATGTTGTACTTTTTAAACACTGATTTATATCACATTAAAATGAACAGTGGTATTTCAGCTAAATAAAAAATTTAACATTAATACTTTGGTTTTCAATCTTTTGAAAGCACCTTGCTGGGGGAGGGGGGCAAATAATAATTGTAAGGGGGACACGGAACTGTTTTGTTATCGTTAAACCACTTCAAAATCCACTCTATTTATAACAAATGTATATGTAACAAACTAGAGAAAGAGCACGCATCGCCCCCTTTAACGGAAATGTATTTTTCCTTTAAATAAAACATGAGCGCGAGTGTTTTCGAAAAACAAAAGATTATTCTCTATCATCTCCAAAAATAATCTTTTTTTGAGAAAAATTTAAACCATTAGAATTACAATACGTGAAGTGTTTCAGGAAGGTCCACACAGAGGAGCATTATGCTTTTGTTTATCGACCACGGGAAGTCAGGTTACAATATGCGTTGGCGTGTGTAATGGAAAACACGAGGACCTCCTCGCAATGGGAAGTAGCGTTCTCAAACTTGATGAGTACACTAAGGCGCCTCAGGGGGCCCATTAATGTCAATAGTCTTTATCACCTGGGGCTTAGGAGGCGTAGCAACTCACCACTATGTGGAACTCAAACGGAACTCACGCTACAAACGCAACCAAATAAGTTATCTACTTTTCCACAAAATTGCGAGAGCACAATGGAGACATAATCATTTTTTGCTTTCAGTTCTGGTTCAATTATGATAATTAGACGGCGGATTACATGCAATTATGTATTTACGTATGCAGGATCATATCTGAGTTTTGTTCGCGCTTTTGTCAATGCATGAATTTTTCATGTCTTCTTACTTCGAATTCATACTTTTAACTTTTATGGTTCAAAACATTTTGTCATTTCTTTCGCAACATTTGTCTTTCTTTATACATGTTTAATCATTTTCCATTCGTGTTTGCTTGCGGCTGCATGTCTCAGCTGGACCGGTTATTTATTTATTTATTTATTTTTTGTGGAAGGGGACGTATATTCAATGCATATTTTTTTACCAATAAGTAACAATAAAGACAAATAACGTACCTGTTGATAAATTCATTATTTTTCCAAAGCCAGGTGACCAACTAACTCTTCTACCTTCCATGAAATAACGAACATGGTCTGAGCGGTATCCGCATGACACCCTTGCTATGCGATTTAGAGCGGTAGTTAAAGTATATTTTACAACCGTGGATGGGGGGAGGGCGTACCTTCTTATTGGTTAGACTTTTTGGGTTACTGTTATTTTTGGGGCAAAAAACTTAGTTTCAATTAATTGTGAGACCTGTAGTTCAAAAAGTAGATAATACTTTTCTTTCCAGCTAATAAATTAACAAAAGTTTTAATTATTCTTTCAATAATAAACCAAATGCTTTGTTTAACGGCATCCCCCTCCCCTCCCCCCAATTACAGAAGTAATGCCACTGATATGCCGTCATTGGTTTACTGACGACCAACGTTTCAATGCATTGTTTCGTCACTGCTGCGGTCAATAACTCTAGAACAAAGAAAAATTCAACTCAACAGTTCGAGAACCACCCAAGAAGAATTTTATACAAAATCCTAAAATCCGAAAAGGATTTCAAGAAACTTTAATTTTTTCTAGCTAATGTCAAAAAACTCGGTCTGCTTTTGCATTTCTATACTCAGTTCACTAACCCCTATGAGGAAACACCTGGCTGCAATTAAATAAAGTTTACTTCTTTGAATGTAGAAACTGATAGGAATTTGTTTGTGTTTAAAGACATCAATCAAAATGTCAGTTTAGCGGACGTAGACCATGTTTTGATACGTAGAGGCTAGATAGCAATTCTATGATTCATGAACAAGTTTTACTCAATCTCTGATATTCCGAAGAAAGACTTGAAATCAAACTCTTCTCTTTTCTCTTACTTAAAGCTCTATTTTCATTATGTTTCAATGTTTTTGCCTCAATTTTTAACTAATGAGAAGTTTACTGCCCTGGGCACTTAAATAGTATTATCTGAAAATCAACCCCCCTTTTTTTTGTATTTTTCTTTTGGCTTTACTTTGGCCTTATTGTACAAGAAAGCTTATTTGATTTCCGCTGAAAATAAATAAATAAAAAAAAGTAAAAATAAAATAAAATCCCAACATTTTACTAATTTTGTGGGCAATCACAAACGCGTTTTTTTTTTTCCTTCTTTCAAAGATCTCGAAAACTTTTATTTTAGATACTGCTGTTAATCTGTTCTCGTCAGTTAAAGTATCTGTAGTTTATTAAGAAAAATATTAAAGCTGTTTCTTTCATAGCTTTTCTGCTTCAAATTTCGAAATTAAATGAATGGGATTTTTTTTTCTCATAATGGATTACCAACTACAGGCTCAAAAACGTGTTTGGTTTATTAAGACAAAAGGTTTAACAGTCACTAAATACAGTAAAATCTCTAAGGATAGTAAATTTAATCAAATTGACCCACCAACCAGAAAACAGAGTTGATTCAATTATGCAGGAATTGACTATAACTATTATATATTGACTATAACTATTGACTATAACTAATGAACTATTTGAAATTGCAACTAATTCCTTAGTTCCTATTCTTGATTAGTGCGATGAGTGTCAAAAGTTGCGAGTTATTGAACAAATGTTGTGCTTTTTAAACACTGATTTATATCACATTAAGATGAACAGTAGTATTTAAACTAAATTAAAAAGTTAACATTAATATTTTGGTTTCCAATCTTTTGGAAGCACCTTACTGGGGGAGGGAGGCAAATAATAATTGCAAGGGGGGACACGGAACTGTTTAATTATTGTTAAACCACTTCAGAATCCACTCTATTTATAAAAAATGTTTATGTAACAAACTAGAGAAAGAGCACACATTGCCCCCTTTAACGGAAATGTATTTTTCTTTTAAATAAAACATGAGCGCGAGTGTTTTTGAAAGACAAAAGATTATTCTCTATCATCTCCAAAAATAATCTTTTTTTGAGAAAAATTTAAACCATTAGAATTGCAATACGTGAAGTGTTTTAGGAAGGTCCACACAGAAGAACATAATGCTTTTGTTTATCGACCACGGGAAGTCAGGTTACAATATGCGTTGGCGTGTGTAATGGAAAACACGAGGACCTCCTCGCAATGGGAAGTAGCGTTCTCAAACTTGATGAGTACACTAAGGCGCCTCAGGGGGCCCATTAATGTCAATAGTCTTTATCACCTGTGGCTTAGGAGGCGTAGCAACTCACCACTATGTGGAACTCAAACGGAACTCACGCTACAAACGCAACCAAATAAGTTATCTACTTTTCCACAAAATTGCGAGAGCACAATGGAGACATAATCATTTTTTGCTTTCAGTTCTGGTTCAATTATGATAATTAGACGGCGGATTACATGCAATTATGTATTTACGTATGCAGGATCATATCTGAGTTTTGTTCGCGCTTTTGTCAATGCATGAATTTTTCATGTCTTCTTACTTCGAATTCATACTTTTAACTTTTATGGTTCAAAACATTCTGTCATTTCTTTCGCAATATTTGTCTTTCTTTATACATGTTTAACCATTTTCTATTCGTGTATGCTTGCGGCTGCATGTCTCAGCTGGACCGGTCATTTATTTATTTTTTGTCTAAGGGGACGTATATTCAATGCATATTTTTTTACTAATAAGTATCAATAAAGACAAATAACGTACCTGTTGATAAATTCATAATTTTTCCCAAGCCAGGTGACCAACTAACTCTTCTACCTTCCATGAAATGACGAACATGGTCTGAGCATTATCCGCATGACACCCTTGCTATGCGATTTAGAGCGGTAGTTAAAGCATATTTTACAACCGTGGAGGGGGGGGGGGGGGAGGGCATACCTTCTTATTGGTTAGACTTTTTTGGTTACGGTTATTTTTGGGCCAAAAAACTTAGTTTTAAGTAATTGTGAGACCTGTAGTTCAAAAAGTAGATAATACTTTTCTTTAAAGCTAATTAATTAACAAAAGTTTTAATTATTCTTTCAATAATAAACCAGATGTTTTGTTTAACGGCATCCCCCCCCCCCAATTACAGAAGTAATGCCACTGATATGTATGTATGGAGTAAAAGATTATTAAAGAAAAATAAAATGAAAAACAATATTTCGGAGTCTAGCTGCACAATGCACAATGCTTGATTGCGAAAACTCTGATTTCTCATTAACAAATTCACTTGCTTCAATTGAGTAGCATTTATACTTTGCTGTCTGCATTGCATAACTATTTGGTTACATTTTACTTTTAATAGAGAAAAATGTCAGTTTTGTTTGATGTATGGCTGCTTAGTTACTTTTCATTTTAATGGAGGATCGCATTAATTTTGCTTGATTCATAGCGATTCAGTTAATTTCCATTTTATTTGAATAACGTGTAAATCCAGCTTGCTGCGAGCTACTTAAGTCACTTTCACGAATGAATGTGAAAGGGAAGGTATTTAAGCAAAAGAAACGAACAAGAAAAAAAAAAGGGGGGGGAGGGGATCCGAGATGAGATGAGAAAAAAAGGGGGTAAAAAACATTGTGATTATCTGGCGCCTTTTTATCTCTAGTAAGGGCCAGATAATCAATGATCTATTCTACATGGATGTGTGTGTATGGGAGCAGTAAAACGCGGGGTATATGTTCCTTCCATTCTCCCTGAAGTCGAAGCCTGATGATCAGTTCTTTCACAAGGGACACGTATAACTCAACTGATTGTTAGATATTCCTGTCCTCTGCAAAGAAAAGATAGAAGAAGAACTTGAAATAAGATTCCCGATGAGAACAGTTGTACTGTTTCCTCAATGGCGGAGAGAAATGTTTGATCTCTAAACTTTTTGTCTGATATTATAACTTAATTTTTCATCGTAGATTGGGGATAAAACTTTGAGTAATATTTTTTGGACTATTTTTGTGTTGTCAATACCAGTTTTGACTCATTTTCAATATATTTTTAAATACATATTTTATTGTTAGGTGGTTGGAATTCAATTAGCTTGATTATAAAGAAAAAAAATAGTTATTGATGTAAGTGCTTTGTTTTACTGAACCAAAATAAGTTTAAAGAGTTGAAAGTGAAATAGGATTATCGAAAAGAACGTTTGTAAACTTTCCTCAATGCGGAGATAAATTTTTCATCTCTAAACCTTTCGTTTGATATCACAGCTTAATTGTTTAGCATGAATTAGGGCGCTTCGCATGTGGCAGGTCGTGGAATCGATTCAATCTGGTGTCCTACGTGTTATTGTACTGTAAATCCTCAAGACTGAAAATAAAATCATATCATCTCAATAACCATTATTTCACAGTAGAAACCAGGGCTGTTTCACCGGAGTTAAAGGAGTTGGAGTCAGGATTCAAAGTATTTAAAATTCTAAGAGTATGAGTGGTTATTATTTTTCCTAGCTTGCTTTTGTGCCATAGCTGCGGAGTCAGAGAGGATTCGGACCTGGGGTAAGAATCGATGATTCGGCGTTGGCGTCGATGATTCAAGGTCGGTGTCGAAGGCTCTGAAATTCTAAAAGTAAGAGTCAGTCATGGTTTTTCCCCGAGCCTGCATGTTTACAATGGATGCGAAGTCGGAGTCGGAATTAAGCAGCGGGAGTAGGAGTCGAAGTCAAAAAGTCGGAGTCGAAATCAAAGATACTAAAATTCTAGTAGTAGGCGAATTTTTTGTGCTGTAAATCCTTCCTCCGATTATTCGAAAACAAAGGCGCGTTGTACGCGGTCTTGTATGCATGTGAAGAAAATTAGCTTCTTATTAAATAAATATATTCGTCATGAATCAACAACAAAAAGGTTAACACTTTACTGCCCCCCCCCCCCGCCCCCCGTGACTCTGAGGTCACATCGAATTTCTCTGTAGGAGCATTATTTATTTCTTGACCAGTGTGACTTAAATTATGCAATATTTCTGATTTGCATTTAGGCTGTTAGTACTGACATAAGTCATATTTTCAATCAATGACTCACAAACTTATTTTTAAAATGCAAAATTTAACACAAAATTCTATAAAGCAGTAAGTAGGTAACCGCCCCTAAGCCAGGGAGCTTAATTGTGTTTTATACAATACTCTTTAATTATTAATCCATATAAATATTTGTGTAAAGAAAGTTTTTTTTTTTTTTTTTTTTTTGTACAGTAAAGGGTCAAGCAATACGTTTTGAACTTATTTTATGTTCTTATTACAAGTTTTGACTCTAGCGTTATGATTAGGGATGCACGGATTAATCAGTCATAATCGGCTATTATGCCAATTATTAATAATCGGCAAAATTGTGCCGATTAATTAGCGGAAAAATTATTTATTTTATTTTATTTTTCAAAGTATACTTTCACCAAGAAACTATGGAGAAAAATTTTATTAAGAAAAAGCCCACTTTATTAAGATAAAAACAATTTTCTTCAAACTTTACTATAACATGTAGTATAAAAATGTACAGAGTAAAAACAAAACAAATAGTTCATGAACTGAAGTAGTTGCTACTACTGGTGCGTAAAACGGAATAGAATATTTAAAGATAGCCCTCACAGCTGATATTCATATGGCACTATAAGGGTTTATTAAACTCGTGAACTTTTAAATTGGAATGCGGAAGCATGAGAATGCGGAAACATTTTATTTATAATCAATCAAATTTGACCGATCAACCGACGGTCAAATTTGACATGTTTTAAATAAAACTAATTCATGCATGCTATAAACAAGAAAGTACGAAGAATAAATTTATACACAATAAACAAATAATTTTCTGCTAACATAAGTGTAACATGTGGTAGTAAAGTCTAATAAGAAATAAATAAATAAATAAAATTAAATTAAACAATTGATTTAAAGAATGAAATATTGAAAAATATCCCCACAGTGTATTTAAAAAATTACACAGGTTTACAAAAATACACTTTTTAAAAATTGTTTTGATTTCGTTAACTGATCTTTATGTAGTTTTTTGCGCTGATTACAAAAATGGCGTTGGTTTTTTTTCTATCACGTAAGGCTTGCCTACAAAATAAAGTTTAAGTTTTTGGAAAAAAAAAGACAAAAAAACGGATAATTTTGAATTTTTTTTTATTTTAACCTAAACAGAAAGCAGAAAAAGAATCAAATCTTGCTAAAAAGAGCATAAAAGTGATGGACATGTGTTGCAAAGTTTTTATAAGTCTGTAAGAAGGAATTAGGCAAGTATGGTCCATGAGGAACAGGGCGAATAGCCGAACGTATATTGTTTGGGTATGAATTTTTTTTTTCGGTTTTTCAAATTGAAACCTTGCACTAAAAAAAACAAAAATTCCAGTCATCACTGATTTTCAGGCTCTCTCCAAATCATGGGTAATCCAAAACGAAGAGATTTCTTCTTACATAAAAACAATTGTCTCGGTTCTTCCAAACACACAGAGTACACTATACGGGGAGCCCAAGATTTATCTTGGTCTTCTAGTTTAACACCAAATTATTCAAAATACACCTTAGCAAAATTAGAAATGTTCCTTTGTTGCTTCCTGACCGTCAAGACCCACTATTATAGCGCAAACAGTTAGTAGAGTTGACTTATTCTCTAGTAACCGTTTCTTCAAAAGAGCACAAAACTGTTAGATCTGTATACCACAGTGGCTATAGCTCAACCCTATCAAGTTCATGGTTTACTACATCCTTTATAATGACGCCTAGTGGGTAGTAAAAATGGGGACAGAGCAAACTGAGTGAGAATTGTCTGGTTTTAGTAGGAAATGGATTTTTCCAGTTTTGATTTATTGTCTTATTCAAATAAATAAATAAAAACATTTTTTTTTTGCAAGTAACGTCCTCACTTTGTTTAATAACATGTTCACCATGTAAGCTCTATTATTTAGACTAAATGAAACACTTATATAGGCTGTAATATTAAAATATCTTGCGCATATTGAATCCGAAAACCTTAAAAATAAGCAAATTTCAGGCAAAAATTGTGACTTATCTGAGGGTGATGGAATATTTTCACTATTTTTCCCGTAATCAGCACATAAAATACTGTTGAAACCAATAGTTAAATATGCAACAATTTTTTCATCGCAGACCTGTGTTATTTGTAATAAATTATTTTTCCTATTTTGAAGAAATATACAAATATAGAGAATTGCTGCTGCATTTTTTATGCGCGCATTCTTTTCTTCTCAGCACACTGGTTTTAGATGATCCATATATTATTCAAAGAATTAAATGACTGCTAATAATTAAAAATAAAATTTTACTGAAAAGTATTCTTCAATTAGAATGCTCTACTTTTTAAAAAATGTTTATGTTTAGTTAACATAATTGCTAATAATGTTTTGCGTTAATGTAATTTTATTAACAATAAAAAATCGGAATTCTAAAAGTCAGAGGAAAAAAAAGCGACGGTGAAATTGGTAGCATTAAAAATGAGCATCTTGATCATTAATCGTCTTGGCCGATTAATTGGCCGATTATCAATAGCCGAATAATCTTTCATCGTCTAATTTGCTTATTGGTGCATCCCTAGTTATGATTATGTTTTATTTTGATATTTATTAACTGTGAGTTGGGCGGACTTCAAGAGGCTTAGGTACAAAAGGAAAAATAGTTATCAATATTTATTTTGAAAAAATGAAAGTACTTGAAATAAGATTTCCGAAAAGAACGGTAATGGTTTCTTCTCAATTCGAAGACAAATTATCTCTGTAAGTTTTTCTTTTCTTTCTTTTTTTTTTTTTTTGCACTCTATTATCGGAGTAGAGACAGAATTTAGGGCAAATGGCATAACAGTTCAGTGAAATTATACATATACTGCAATTTTTCCTTTGTTCTGGGCTTATCAATCTGAAATGAATATAATCGAACTTCAGGGCAATTCCATGCAAGTGTGGAAAAACGTTGGAAAAAAAAAACTACAGCAATGCGTCTGTTTTGCTTATTTTTTTATTTAAAAATGTTTGAAGTTTATTATTTATACTAATATTTTGTCAAGAATGTAGTATTTTTAGTTTGGCAGCACTTTGAAGTTGGAAATGGCATATTTAACTTTTGGTAAGGCAAATGATCAATCTTTCAACGTTGGTAAGTTTCAATTTTTTGCTTTAGATAACTGTTTTAAAGGAAGAATATTGTTTATTGTTACACTTTAATTCAATATTGTGAATTGTTTAAACGAATGTTTTCACTTAAATTATGTGATTTATATAAACTTCATGTAACGTAAGTTACCAAAAACATATTAAAGTTCATGATGTGTATAAAGAAAGGGCAATGCAATGTTAATAATGCCTTATTTTCTATCTTATAAGTGTGTATTAAGCAAATAGTTAAAGTTTTTTTTTTAATATTGTTTATTTAATTTTTTGTGCTACAATCAAAATGTGCAACGTAAGTTACCGAAATATGCAGGTAATGTAAGCTACCTTAGCAGGGCCGTCGCTAGCTGAAATATCTGGGGGGGTGTTGAGAATTTGGCGGCCCTGGAATCATTATATTGGGGGGTGAGGGAGATAGCTTCCCCCGAGCTTTGAAATCTAATATTTTTTACAAAGGTGGAAGGTGGACGCAATTTTTGTTTTTTTTTTTTCCTATAAAATTAGCATTTAGTATACCCCCTCCTCCCACACACATGGAAAAATTCAAAATGACAAGCCTGAGTGGCTACAAACAGCTTTTGAGTTTTTGAGCACACATGCTTAAAACTTTAAATTAATATGCAGAACTATTTATACAAATACCATATGAATGTTAAATGTCAAAAAATATTAATAAACAATAAATAATAATAATAAGCATTTATTTGTTAAAGTCTTACTTTAGAAAGAGTTTTGAAAAGAGCGAAAGTGAGGATTTGTGAAACGGTACTAGGAATTCCACTTATTGTCTTTTCTCCCTTGAATTATTCACCATTCCAACCCAAGCTATGTACAGAGATGCATTATAGCAGTGGAAAAGGTGAGAGAATGATTCTTCAAAATTAATGCAAGAAAATTTTGAATAGTAGTTTTGTAAAATTTCTGGATATTATTGCTATAATTTTTTTTTTCTAAGGAGAAAAAGTGCACCATTCCCCTTTTATTTATTTTTTATTTTTAAGAACTGACAATAAAAGAAATCACCTTTCATAGTTTGGAACTAATTTGTAAATTGTAAATATTTTGTTAAAATATTATGGGTCAAAAATTCCCTTGCATATACATGTAAGTCGCAATTTAGCTT
>JAXGGA010005252.1:72500-79831 GCA_038373865.1 Uloborus plumipes | reverse complement strand
CAGGCTGTTCTGAGGAGTTGCAATTACCATAATAAAATACTATTGATAAATTATAGTATTTTTTATTTCAATTAAAATGTATTAATTTTCTTAATGCAGGATAATCGTTCTGTAATACAACAAATAAACTAAACATTTTCGAAACGTTTAGCGTTTCCTCTTCTCTATTTCAATACCTAAAATTTCGTTCCAGTCTCTTTGTTATACATTAACAGTATGCAACCCGTATACATATACGGGGGGAATAGAACGACAGAAAAAAAAAAAAAGAGACGAGAATCAGTTATAAAAACTTTTGCCATCTTTTCCTCCTCCACCAATGAGAATTCACGTAAGAAGTAAAAAACCCCCCATAGGGTGATAGATGTCGATTAAACATGATACATAATGTGCCCGCTTATACATCCAAGTACTCACACATCGTGCCAGCCCTTGCTTCTCACTGGTTGAAGAAAGGATCTCAGTTCTCCTGGATTTACCCCCTCTTGATGTATAAACGTTTGATAAAGGAAGTTAAGATGTACCCACCCCTTCTGAGAAATAATGGACTCTTTCCGGCTTGTGCTGAAACGGAAGGTTGGGGGCTTGAGTTGTGGTTATTAGAATATTATTTATAGATCTGGTTTTGAAAGTTGCTAATTGTAGAAGGTATTTTTTCCGACTGAGGCAGTGAGATGCAAAGGTATGCAAGTGGACAATTTTGAGTTTTGAGCGAAAAACGTGCTAAGTTCAAACTTGAAGTAGGCAGGTAGGCTCTCATTGAAACGTTTCTAAATTATGCTGTACAGCAACACTTGCCAAAGCAACAATACCATTTCTAGCCCTAAAACACAGGATAGTTTCTTCTACCATTTGTACTAGTTATCTTCTAATTTTAGATTTGGTTCACTTCACCCTTTGCTTTTACGTGCTTTAAGTGCTTTAATGATGGTAGATTTCAACCGACATTTAAAAAATGTTTACTGTTTTAGTATGTTTATGCAAGTTGTGTAACTGTTTCATGAAGCTCTCTTTTCAATCTAAAACAGGTTTGCAAAGAATGAAGCAATGTCGTTTACTTATGTAGAAGTAATTCACTTACTGATATAGCTGGATTGTTGAGGACCTCAGAGTGTGTGGTTGTAAAACACATAAATGTTATTAAACACGAGTTTTGTTCACTTCTATGCATTTCGCACAGCGTGAATGTTTTCCATCATAATTATTTGAGTCTTCTGGTAAAACAGCCACCCAGACATCAGCAACATGCATTTCACTTACTTTAGTGATTTTCAGAACGAATGCAGTGAGAAAGACAGCAATTAACTTTATTGACGATGCTTTCCTCTGACGAATATAGCATTTTAGCAATAAACTATGTAAAAAATGAAGCAGTTAAACACACACACACACCAGATAGTTTCCCCCGTTTTACCAAAAATTTGTCAGGATTGACAAATTAGTCCAACGTTTGGTATTCATTAATAGTTAATTGTTCATTGCCTCAGTATTTTTTCCCTCCTACGAAATACTCTCCTGAAATTTGGTGTTCTATATTTTTTAAAATATATTTTGAAGGTATTACGTAAGATATATTTACTCAAATATGATCTTAACTCTAGTAGGAAAAGCAAAATATTATTAAAACATGAGTTTCAACTAGGCGTTTCGTACAATGTATTAGTATTCCTTGTAGCTTTGATAGCAAATTAAACTCTTGGTTCTTAAGTTCTCAAACAACTCTTGGTTCTCAAAAAAGAAGTTCATTACTAAAACTCTTTCTAAGTTGTAAGCCTGCTCTTCTTTGCATTTCCTGAATCTATAATCCATTAAATGGAAATTATCAAAGAAATTCTAAAACTAGCTCAAATAATGTATAATTCATTCTGCTTTCAATCGCTGTGTATCAAAGGATTAAACTGCGAGTGTCGTTTTTCTGCTCAATCCAAATATCATTGATTGTTAAGTACAGCTTCTAGTTTCAATTGGGATTACTTAAGCTTAAAGTGTAGTAGGGAACAACTAGGTATAGCTTTCTAGGTATAAACTATGATAAACCGTATATATTTATTTTTCTGTTACATTTTATTAAATCACCAGCTCTCAATTCAAAAAAATTAAAATATTTTTATATATTATTTTTAAAAGCAAAAGGTATGTTTTTAATTTATTTAAAAACTTCTACTGCATCAAAAATGTTTGATCCTTTTCCTTGAATTCTTCTTGCTCACTATTCGGTACACATTTTTTAAAATTCTTGTTTTAAGTCCCATTTGTAATTAGTAATTTCCCTTATTGAAGAGCTACATCTATGTCAAAACTAATGAGCAAATTCTTTAAAATGTGTTGGTATAATTTCACAGTATCGTCATCATCAATTCGTATAAAGAAAGAGAAAGAGACTTAAACAGCTAAAATAATTTCCAAATTTATGATATAAGGACAAAATTTTGCTCTAAAGGTGTCAATTGAATATACGGCATATCATTTAAACGCAAATGCTATCAATAGAAATTAAACAAGTATTAAAAGTTCCCCGATTCCCTTCAGATTTATTCTAAGGTGCACTTCTGATATTAATTAGAAATATCGTTTGAAGAGGGTGGCGTAGTGTGTACTAATACTGAACAGAGATAATAAAATGCTTGAGTTCTGCACCGTTCAGTTAAAAGTTTTCAGGCGAAAATTATTGTTTGAACAAGTTTTAAGTACACAATTTCTTCATCTGATTAGAAGAAGAAACATATAAGTCATTAAGTTTTAATGTAAAATATACTTGCAGTTTTAAAATACTTTAAGAATAATGCTATAAAAGTTTGAAGTAGTGTAAATATCAACCCATGTTTCAAATATTTTATTTGTTTTTTAATGCACTGAATTATTGGTTCGTAATACGGGATAATATATACTACATTTATGGGACTCCAAATCGTCGAATTCAACTTAGCTGAAATAATCCCTAAATGTAAACAAAAGAAAAGCACCTCCAAGTTTTAATGTCTGCACTAATTTGAGAAACACCTTGGAAACAGTGTGCACTTGTCATGCATTGCAATTTGAGAATCCTCCCCTATCGAGTTACCCCCTTCCGCCCACTCTTTTATCAGAGGGGCGGAGACACACGAAGAACATCGGAAAGAGGAACAAGAAGAAGAGGAAGAAGGAGAAGAGGACTGATAAGAGAGGAGGGCGAGGGGGCATGCCAACCGACTTTTAATTAGGATCTTCGCTCCACGACTCTGGACAATCAATCACCAAGAAAAGCTGCTTAATGATTTCTGGAGGGGACTTATTCTTCGGCACACGCTGGCGGGTGGAGTCAGTGTTTACTCTCGTGCGTTTTTTTTTCTTCTTACTTTCATTTTCCTCCTCTTCTTCTTCTTCTCGGCAGGTTTAGAAGGGTATTGGAATTTTTACGGAAGATGAGGTATTAAATTGGAACATTTTTTTGCAGGTGGTAGTGATGCTACTTCATCGGAACTGTAATGCGGAACATCGGAACTGTTCGTTTGTACCCTCATAAATATTCAGTAATTTATCGATTTAGCCTTGGGATGAGCGAAGTGTGAATCTAAAGAGTGAGGAAATAATTTTAGAGTAGCAGTGAATATTTTTAGATTTATTATTATTTTTTTAGTTCTCTACTATGAGAAGTCTTCCAGTTACTGACTAAGACAAAATTTTAATTAGGTTTTAGATTTCTTTTTCTGCTTATGCAGATAAATTGTTGTTTATGATTTTTCCTTTTGCAATAAACACTTTCTAAGATGAAGCATAAAATGCGGGAATAGTGAAATGGTTTATTTAAAGTTTTTAATGGGCATATAAATTCATAAAAGATGAAAAATCAGAGATGTGTAAAGCAACAAAATTTGTCCTGACAAAACCCCATTGATGTAAACTGTAGTTAATTGTCTTAATTTGTCTTACAATCATGTGTGAATTCCATTGGCAATCAGGATTATTTTCTTGGAGAAGAATGGAAATCCTGAAGTTTGCTTGCACTGACTAGTGATTTCTAATACGAGCAGGTTGATGGTTTTCTCTGTATAGTTTTAAATAAATTTTAAATACTTTTCAAATGTTATATTGACTAAAAATTGAAAAAAAGAAGAAGTGCAATTCTGAAGCTTTTGGCTTGTTTAAAATAATTTTTACAGGTTTGAAAAGAGAATTCACAGTGTTTATAATATGCTAAAATAAAGTAGATTTAGTCCAACATTCGAAACTATATATTATGGTTCAGTTTTTAACATTGTAAAAACATAATGGAACGAAAATATATTCACATCAGAAAAATTGCATTGGTTTTTATTTTTCTCCATTGTAATTGAAACAAATTCGTTCTTAAATATCTAAGCTATTAGTAAATTTTCAGCTCTATTTTTTGGAAACCTAGTTCGTTATATGTAATGCAGACTTAAAATAAAGAGTGCGTTTACAAGAACGTAACTCAGTCGGCCGGAAGGATATTCCTCTAATGTCTATTGAAAGTGAAAATGTTATCGTTTTTTTAACCTATTAAATTTGGACAGTTATGAAGATGACGAAAACATCAGCGAAATACGTCTTAAATGGATTACTATAAAGTTATAGGTAATTTTCTAAAACTTTTTCATAAAAGATATATTTTTACCTAAATCAACTGAAATAATGTTATGCGTCACTATTCTTTGGTTTGTGAAATGTGTATGGTTCTTCAAAATATAATAGACTTTGCTACTTCTATAAATGAAACAATGTCGTAAAACTGGTTTGAAAAGCAAAAAAGCCGATGGAAATCTAAGAAATATACTCAAATTAATAAAAAAATCAACTGAAAATATACTTCCAATTGTAGTTTAAACTTGTTTTGCACTCAAATGTCAAACATTCCATTACTCTTGAAAATTCACTGCATAAAGAAGCTTGATTGATAGTTATTTTATCATAACTGTTTCAGTTTCGTGTAGTATCATAGTGTAGAGCCTCTTACATGACTGCTATTATTTTTTCTTCCAGTTTTAGTTGCTTTCAAAAAATAAAGCATTACGTTACGCTGCCTTTTATGTATCTCCTTTTACTTCCACTGCAGTAAAAAATCTTATATTTGGTTGCTAGTTCATGAAAATTGAAAACGAAGAGTTCTTCTTCTTTAATTATTCACCCACCTGCCCGTTACAGCACATTTTTCTGAAAAAAAAATCATAACAAAACCTCAAATGAATAAGGTGTCATTTAGGTGAGAAATGTAAGCAGAAACTTCATTTTCACATATACACTGCAAAAAAAAAAAAAAAAAAAACTGGTTTCTACAGTGTTTTACTGACTGCAGATGTTCCAGTTTCAAACGAAAAAGGCCAGTAATGAACTGCAAAATTAGCAGTAATACATATATTAAAGCTAATTTTACAGTTTATTACTGTGCGTTTTACAGTTAAAAGCTGGAACCTCTACTGTCAGAATTCTACGGTAAAAACAAGTTTATGTTTTGCAGTGTACTAGCATAACGTAGACCAATATTTGCACAGTTTCATTGATACTCGCATAAAGCAGACCAATATTTTGTTTCGATCGGCCTGCTTGCACTTGGCCGTACTGCATGCAAGCCAACGAGTCCAAATTCTTCGCACGAAGCCACCCTCGAGATTGTCCACCTTCATAAATGATTAGTTTAGGCAGTCCTTCCGGCTGCGTTGCCTTGGAGACCGTTACCAGGGGCAACCGCATCACCTAGGAATTTGCCAAGTGTAGTCGGCATTCCGTGAAAACCATTGCCACTTGGCCGAATTTTCAGAGGAAGCCTCCGAGACGATGTTTCTAGCGTGGAGGTGTTAAAACAGTGCGAAATAAAAGTTTTTTTTGTATATTTGGGAGAAAGAAGAATTGTTATGAGTTTTCCTTTCTCTCGGATCATTTTCAACTGGGCTAAATTTTTAATAGCTTTAAAAATATATTTTTGCAATGCGTAGTTAAAATAGATTGTAGCAAGAAACCGATGTGATGCATGTTGTTTTGTTAAAAGTTGGCAATTGATATTGTAACTAAAACACTATCATAGTAACTAATGATAGCGTTTTAGTTACCAATTGCCTTTAAGTTGTGGTAGATTCATAACTGAAATGATTCGAAACGTTCATTTTTTCATAATTTGCTTTGATAAATCTTAGCACTTACCAACTTTAAGTCTAATGAAATTTACTGTTCAAAATTTCAAGATAAGTTATACAAATATATTAAAGACAAATAATAAACTAGAAAAATTGCCTAGTATGGATCAAGCATAGTTCCGCCAAATTGTGGTAGATAGTTACTGCAATAACTCGCAAATTAATATTTTATTACTAAAGAAATTAGAATTTATTGTAGTGTTGGTGACGATGGCATTTTGTAAAAGATAATTAGGGACAGCAGCTTTGAACAGATGTAAAGTAAAAAATATGAAGATTTTTAATCAATTATTTGAAAAAAAAAATACCATCGCTGTAGCAATAACATGTAAACTTATCTTTAATCAGCAAATCTGCATTTACTACGATATTGTTAGCTGCAGAGTTTTGGAAATGTACAAAAATGTTAAATATTTGCTTGAAAGCTTAGACATTAAAAAGCACGTTATTTCTTTCAAAATATATTTGGAACATCTTTTCGTGTTATAATGTCTAAGATCGACTGCTTGTTTGGAATGCAAGGGATGTTCTGATAGTTCTAAGAAGTTTAAAGCAGGAAAATAAAAGCACACTATGCTGCTCGCTACTACAGTTTTGTCATATTTTTTTTACCGACTTCAACAAAGGAGGAGGTTATCAATTAAAAGCGTATACTTTTTTTTTTATTTGTTCGCACATAACATCTGATCTGCTGAACCGATTTGGACGATTTTTTTTAATCGATAGGAGATGGTGTAACTTAGGTACCATGTACTCATATGACGATATTTGTTCACTTGCAACAAAGTTATTATGAAAAACAGTAAATTTCACGTCATTTCCCTATTAAATGATTAAATTTTCAATCCATTGTTGCAAAAATTTGTTGCCTCGAAACAGCAATATAAATAGCAATCATGATGAAAATTTTGAACCAAGGCTTCTCTGGAGTAACTATGAAATATTAATAAGTAGTCGAATTTAAAGCGATTTATCCTAAATGATTAAATATGAAATCCATTGTTACAAAACGTGGTTGATATGAAACTGTAATAATAATGATAATGAGAATTTTAAATGAAGGCTTAACTAAATCAAACATGAAACTATTAGCGGGCAACGTATGTAGTATGTGTTAAAATCTTATGAACAACGAGAAACTAGAATTGCGTTGAAATATAAATTAGTTGAAAAGCCGTTGATATTTAAATGGCTTTGATTAAG
>JAXGGA010005252.1:0-50000 GCA_038373865.1 Uloborus plumipes | reverse complement strand
CCAATAGCTTTGTTGTAGTGCGTACCCCTGTGATTTTCTTTAATTCTATTTGTATAGTAGATCGTTAGGTGACCTGAGTGAACATTTCGTTTTTATTTTCTTTTTTTTCTGAATAAATACTGTTTTTAAATATTTTTCTTATTACAATCAGCAGCAGTAAGAAAAAACACAAAATAAAGAGCAAAAAAAAAAAAAAAAGAAAAAAAAAATAATTGATCATGATGTGGTACTTGTACTTTTTTTTCCTTGTACATTCAAATAGTTTTTCACAAGGTGTTCTTATTTTTCTTAAATATAATTTATTCATTACTCCACTTTGGGTCAATCCATGTGAGATCATACAGACCATGTTGCTCACTATTTTTGATTTTTAAAACTTTTTGCCTGTTAATTAACTGTTATATTGGGAGCATGAAACAATGGTTTAAAAAATTTTAAACCTTCAGAATTTTTTTTGGCAAGCACTTTTCAGTAGCTGCGGAAGCGACTTTTTGTGAAAAGAGTACTTTGTGAAGATGCTTATAACTTTTTTATTTATAAATATATCAAAATGATTTAAAAACCACTTGATTGAGCAAAAAATGATCTAAATTTCTATACCAGTTATTTTTCTGATAATTAGTAACAAATTTGTGTAAAATAGGCTTAAAAATAAGATTTTTTGTGTGAAATTTTACATTTTTGGCATAAAAATATTAGTAGAAGGAATTAAGACTCACCCTTACTTATTTTTCCCTTGAATAGATATCTCATAGGACTATTCCCAGAAGTAGTGTGAAACAGTTGAAGACAGTCTTTTTTTTTATATAATTTGTCAAACTTGGCATTTTGGAGAAAAAATGCTAACTTTGAGATTTAATATCTGAAAAGGGACTGAATGAAAATCTACAAAAATTTAACTGGATAACCTTCTTACAGTAGTAAATATGTAGCAAAATTGTTATGAGTGATATCGTTCTAGTTTTAGAGATATGGAGCCGCGAAGTTGACTGAAAAATTTCATTTATTTTGACGCCAAAAAATCATCACATAATGCAAAATAAATTATTCTCGTAATATTAGATGAGTTTTTTTGTGGTATAAACTAACCCTTTTACCAAAACATATAATATTTTAATTTATTTTCCATCTACAGAAAGAAATAATTTAGATATTATGCTTTTATAAATGCATTTTTTTTCTACGTGTTAGTCACAAAAACATGATTTTCCTAAAGCGGTCTTTATGCATCTAGTGAGCAAAGAACAATTATTGTTTTAATCTAACCTACAACTCTTCATTCATTTTTAAAAGTTTAAAACGTTAAAACCCCCCTACAGCACCAAAAAGTTACTAAAAATCCGAAATTAAACTCTAGATCCTGCCATTTTCCGTGAGACTGCGTCTGTATAACAGCAGAAAATGGCGGACGCATTTTTGCGGAAAAGGGTAGGATCTAGAGCAGTGTTTCCCAACCTCTTCAAGCTCATCACCCCTTTCAAGATGCTGACTGACACCTATCGCCCCCCCTCCTTCTTTTTTCTTCCACGAAAAAACCATAATTTGGAGCAAGTGAACATCTATAATATTAAAAATATAAGTACCAAACTTTAATTTGAAGTAAAATGTACGCAATAAAGATACTATGACTAATCACTTTTAAACTAAAAATATTAATGAATAAATAAAACACCTTTATTTTTTTTCTTTCACGAAGTGAGCTGATATAATCATTTGAAGGGAAACATTTAAACTAAGATCATTGACGTACTTATCAAAAAACAGAAGTACATTTTTCAAGAAATTATTTTCTTTCGTTCGCTGGAATCTGGGTAATTAAAATCATTGAAACAAAAAATTGGAAGCAAAATAAATTGAAAATCTGAAAATTCATAAAATTGACAGTGAATGATAAAATATTCACTAAGGTTAATCCGAGGTGCAAAGAGGAAGAGCTTGAACTTCAATTTGTTTCTTTCTTAACGTGTAATTAATTGTCTGAACACTGAACAAGCGGTTTTGTACATATTTACAATTTCGGTTTTCGTTACTCTTTTTTTACTACTTATTTTCTCTTCTAAATACTCATCGCCCCTTAAGAATTTACCGCTCCTTTAGGTACTTATATTTAAAAAAAAAAAAAGATGTTCACTTGCTCCAAATTATGGTTTTTTCGAGGAAGAAAAAAGAAGGGGGGGGGGGGGCGATAGGTGTCAGTCGACATCTTGAAGGGGGTGATGAGCTTGAAAAGGTTGGGAAACACTGCTCTAGATCCTACCCTTTTCCGCAAAAATACGTCCGCCATTTTCTGCTGTTACACAGGCGCAATCTCACGGAAAATGGCAGGATCTAGAGCTTAAATTCGGATTTTTAGCGATTTTTTGGTGCTGTAGGGGGTTTTAACGCTTTAAACTTTTAAAAATGAATGAAGAGTTGTAGGTTAGATTAAAACTATAATTGTTCTTTGCTCACTAGATGCATAAAGACCGCTTTAGGAAAATCATGTTTTTATGACTAACACGTAGAAAAAAATGCATTTATAAAAGTATAATATTTAAATTATTTCTTTCTGTAAATGGAAAATAAATTAAAATATTATATGTTTTGGTAAAAGGGTTAGTTTATACCACAAAAAAACTCATCTAATATTACGAGAATAATTAATTTTGCATTATGTGATGATTTTTTGGCGTCAAAATAAATGAAATTTTTCAGTCAACTTCGCGGCTCCATATCTCTAAAACTAAAACGATATCACTCATAACAATTTTGCTACATATTTACTACTATAAGAAGGTTATCCAGTTAAATTTTTGTAGATTTTCATTCAGTCCCTTTTCAGATATTAAATCTCAAAGTTAGCATTTTTTCTCCAAAATGCCAAGTTTGACAAATTATATAAAAAAAAAGACTGCCTTCAAATGTTTCACACTACTTCTGGGAATAGTCCTATGAGATATCTATTCAAGGGAAAAATAAGTAAGGGTAAGTCTTAATTCCTTCTACTAATATTTTTATGCCAAAAATGTAAAATTTCACACAAAAAATCTTATTTTTAAGCCAATTTTACACAAATTTGTTACTAATTATCAGAAAAATAACTGGTATAGAAATTTAGATCATTTTTTGCTCAATCAAGTGGTTTTTAAATCATTTTGATATATTTATAAATAAAAAAGTTATAAGCATCTTCACAAAGTACTCTTTTCACGAAAAGTCGCTTCCGCAGCTACTGAAAAGTGCTTGCCAAAAAAAATTCTGAAGGTTTAAAATTTTTTAAACCATTGTTTCATGCTCCCAATATAACAGTTAATTAACAGGCAAAAAGTTTTAAAAATCAAAAATAGTGAGCAACAATGTTTAGTTTTCCTGTATGATTTCAGAATCAGTTGGTTCCTTATTTAGTGTTTCACTTAATTTCATTGCTTCATTTGTCATTCTGGTTTAAATTAAGTATAGCTTATGATCGCTATTTTCAACGAAAAATTTACTAACTGATGTCTAAAAGCCAATATATTTCAGAGGTAATGAATAAAATTGAAATCTTATGCCGCATTCAATGTTAATATAAATACTTGATGGAAATGACGTCGGATTTATAATCTATATATATAAAAGAAAGTCGTGTTAGTTACACTACTTATAACTTAAGAACGGCTGTACCGATATGGCTAAAAATTGGTGGGTAGGTAGCTTAGAGCCAGGAGACGGACATAGGCTATAATTTATGTGTGTCAGTTACATAAATAGAAAAACTGTCTTATTGACTAAGCCTTTTTACTAAGCCTTTTTTGACACCTCCATGGCTGAGCGACATAAAGCACACGTTCTGGCAGCTTCCGATGCGCAGTAAACAGGTTGTAAGTTAGCCGTGCGTTGAGTGTTATTTGGCTTTTTTGTGAAGTAAATCTATATATAAAAAAGAAAGTCGTGTTAGTTACACTATTTATAACTCAAGAACGGCTGTACCGATATGGCTAAAAATTGGTGGGTAGGTAGCTTAGATCCAGGAGACGGACATAGGCTATAATTTGTATGTGTCAGTTACATAAATAGAAAAACTGTCTTATTGACTAAGCCTTTTTTGACACCTCCATGGCTGAGCGACATAAAGCACACGTTCTGGCAGCTTCGGGACGCAGTAAACAGGTTATAAGTTAGCGGTGCGTTGAGTCTAATTTGACTGTTTTGGGAAATAAATTATAAGCAAACGCGTTACTTCCCTTGAAATTTACATGTGATAAGCTATCAGAAACGATTGTCATTTAAGAGTGTTTACGCCTCTGAGGCTGAGAGGTAGAAAGCGCTTGGTGGGATAGCTCCTGGACTGCAGTTAAAGAGGTTGTTCTTCTCACTACTATTCTATCTTCTATATATATGAAAGAAAGTCGTGTTAGTTACACTATTTATAACTCAAGAACGGCTGTACCGATATGGCTAAAAATAGGTGGGTAGGTAGCTTAGATCCAGGAGACGGACATAGGCTAAAATCTATATGTGTCAGTTACATAAATATAAAAATCGTTTTATTGACAAAGCCTTTTTTGACACCTCCATGGCTGAGCGACATAAAGCACGCGTTCTGGCAGCTTCCGGAGCGCAGCAAACAGGTTGTAAGTTAGCGGTGTATCGAGTGTTATTTGATTTTTTTGTGAAATAAATTATAAACAAACGCGTTACTTCCCTTGAAATTTATATGTGATAAGGAGTCAGAAACGATTGTCATTTAAGAGTTTTTACGCCTCTGAGGCTGAGAGGTAGAAAGCGCTTGATGGGATAGCTCCTGGACTGCAGTTAAAGAGGTTTTTCTTCTCACTACTATTCTATCTTCTTTCCTTCTTCTATATATATAAAAGAAAGTCGTGTTAGTTACACTATTTATAACTCAAGAACGGCTGTACCGATATGGCTAAAAATTGGTGGGTAGGTAGCTTAGAGCCAGGAGACGGACATAGGCTATAATTTATATGTGTCAGTTACATAAATAGAAAAACTGTTTTATTGACTAAGCCTTTTTACTAAGCCTTTTTTGACACCTCCATGGCTGAGTGACATAAAGCACACGTTCTGGCAGCTTCCGGAGCGCAGTAAACAGGTTGTAAGTTATCGGTGCGTTGAGCCTAATTTGACTTTTTTGTGAAGTAAATTATAAACAAACGCGTTACTTTCCGGGAAATTTATATGTGATAAGCTGTCAGAAACGATTGCTCATTCCTCAATGATCCCAACCGATATGCCGTTTGAATTTAAAAGACTTCAATTTCCTTTCCGTCTTGCATTTGTCATGACCTTTAACAAATTACAAGGCCAATCCTTAAAAGTTTGTGGTTTGAATCTAGAACATCACTGTTTTTCCCATGGTCAATTATATGTGGTCGGAAGACCATCCGCGTTGTTTGTTTTTGCGCCTGATAATAAAACAAAAAATGTTGTGTATCACAAGGTACTTAAGTGAAGAGCAACCTATGTACTAAAATACAGAACAATAATGAATGACTAATGTAGGTACTTAATTTTTTTTCTAATAATAAAAAACTTAATAAATTCAAAAATTTGCTTATTTATTGCCTTTAAGGCGGAACAGAGTTCGCCGGGTCAGCTAGTCGGTTTATAAAAGAGTTATAAGCAAAATTAAAGGTGAATTACGACAGTCGGATTTTCCACGTAATGGTACACACTTGCCTCATCATAATGGTACGCACTTGCTCCGCATAATAGTACGCATATGCCTCATGATAGTGGTACGCATTTGCCCCATCATAATGGTACGCACTTACCCCCACCTTACTTTAAAGAAAGGGAAAGTGCGTACCGTCATATAAACAAATTTTATTCAGAGTATTTGATCAAAATACCCCATGTATGTTATTAGTAGCTATTACTCAAAAGAAACAACTTGCATTTCTTGACTTCAATTGCTTGGTATGACTACAAGAGAATCTGAAACAAAACCTTCTCAATCTTTACTTAAGAGTTTTTTTTGAAGACATTTTAGTTATCCCTGATTGTGTTTCGTCTATTGAATCCAGGCATGAATTCTACCTATTGAAATTATCATTAGACAGTTATCTAACATAGTCGATGTGTTGCAGAAGCCATTTCAAGACCGTGTTCATATAATTCCCAGTGGACGCACTTACCCCGTGGACGCACTTACCAGAACTCACCCTAATAGAAACTATCTGAAACTTCCTTTCCATAGTGTGAAAATGAAGCCAAATCTAAAATAAAAAATTTACCTGTTTTTTCTTCATTTAGTATCTATTTTCTGATTAGAAAATAAAACTTATTCGATTCTCATAACATATATAGTGGCAAATTTTAGCCCCTATCCGCGTCTACTATAATAATTTGTAAAAAAACTTGCAACAATCAGATAGATGTAACAACGAATTGTTGATGAATCTGCTTACTGAACGAGCATGTATTAATTTGTTTTTAACTTTGCATTAATTACAATAGCTTTACCTGTACGAAAATATACATCGTTGAATACAAAGACGCGAAACACTTTCCCGTAATTAACTTAACCACAGATAATGCGAAAAGGCAGAAACGAAGTTTAAATTAATGAACGCTTTAGAATGATTCATTTTTAGATAATTTGCTCCGCAAATTGGCATAAAATGTGTAAATAAGCTAATTTTGAGATCAATAACCCTTGAAAATTACGCAAATAATTACACGCTATTTAGCCTCAAGTGAAAGAGAGAAGACTCAATGATGTATCTAATTTTAACAACATGACTCAATAGCTCGAGCTTTTCGTATAATTAGAGTAATTTTTGAAGTCGTAATTTTTTGGGCTTTTAACGAGACAATACACTTTACGCGGCGTAATGGAAATGAGTGGAATTCACTATGCGGAAATTTTTACATTAATGTAATTACTCAAGATTGTATCATTAACATTTGTCGCAAAAATATCTGTAATTTTTACGTTTGTGATTGTGAAGGAAATATTTGAAATCTCTTATCTGCGACCAGTTTTCAGATCATTTTTCTTCAATGGTATATCGCTTAAAATGGATTCTCTTACATAAGTTGACACTTTAATTATAAAAAACGTAACTCTTTTTTTATCTATCTTTTAACGTAATTTTTTGAAAAGGGAAAAAAAGGAAAAGGAAGGAATGGAATTTAAACTGCTTAATGTATCGTATGAAAGTATCGCTAGAAATAAAGAATAAATTAAGTAAGTACACTGAAAAAAATAAATGTTGTTTTTACAGTACAATACAGCTAATTTTGCAGTAATAAACTGTAAAATTGCTAGTTTTACAGCTTATTACCAAGCATTTTACAGTTTTAAACTAGAACCTCTGCTGCCAGTATTATGCTATTGTTTTTACAATATAATACAGTTAAATTTTACGGCAATAAATTGTAAAATTACGAACTTTACTGCAAGAAACTAAAATTGCTCGTTTTATAGTTTATTTCTGTGTATTTTAGTTTAAAATTGGAATCTCGGCTTATACTGTAAAAACAACAGTTCATTTTTTGCAATGTACTAAAAAATTTAAAATATGAAAATTGTGTATTGAGATGAGGATATCTGCAGAGCTGCCCCCCCCCTTCTCCCATAACGTTTGAGGATCTGATGGACTGGATCAAAGAAAAATGAATTCAAAGCGCGAGATTAATGATAGTGATATTTTTAGAACAATATAGAAAAATGTATGAAAAATCTTCATTTGCACAGTAAACTTTGCAATTAGGTCTTAGTTTTGTCTTTTTTAGTGATTAAAAAGTGAAAAGAAAGGTTCTTTAGGAATGAGCTTTTTCTTTTTCTTTTAGAAATAACAAAAAAAAATAAAGAATCAAAAAATGAATGAAATATCAGCTAAGAACTATCTAAAACTGAAAAAAAAGTAAAATGTATCTCACTATGAAAATATTCCGAGGGTAACTTTGGATCTATTAAACAGTACAGAAATTCAATAATTTTAATTCAAACCGAAAAATACGAGACAAATATAAGAAAAATAGCGATAACTTTCAGGAATTGTAAAAACTTATTACGGCACTTGGACACCACTCGTATAGTATTGAAGCTTTTAATCACAGTACAAACTTTCCATTTTCTTCCTTCAAATGGAGAAAAGTATTCGGGAATTAAAGGTATGCCAAATTTTGGATACGACTTTACATGTAAAATATAGTGACTTGGTTTGATAAGAAAGTGAAATTGATTGCAGCAATTAGTTATTTTCTGGATAATATTGAGACTTTTAATTTGCTAGAGTTTCGAACAAATTTAATTCAAATTGTTTCAATAATTATAAAAGAAACTTTATCATGTTAATATACAGTTACTCATTAACCGAAATTGAATCCAGCTGACATTTTCAGAATAATAAATATAACTCCAACATGACACAGCGCATCTGATTAAATCGCATCAACCCTCCCAAACAATTTCTACACCTTTCCCTCCCCCACAAAATTCCCATTAAGAATCATCTCTCCTCTCTCACCAAACCAGCAACATTAATTTCACAGCAAACATTCAGATAACCACGCTGATGACGTTTGCTTGCATTCGCTCTAACGCAACGCCGCTCAAAATATTCCACCAAATACCCCTTTGCTCGAAAAGTGCCCTTGTCTAGTCCCCCCTCCTCCTTCCACTCTCCCCCCTGTTCATCCCACCGACTCTGCACTTCATCCGGGCTCATCACGATCACCCCAGAAGACAGCCTGCATTCATCAAAAAGCGCTTGGGCCTGAAGTGCTGTCAGCCCCCCACACGAGCTAATATTTATTAATTCGTGAGCAGTCCCCCCTGTATGGCACTAAGTCTTGTAATCGCTGCTCTGGGAGGATTGTGTAACAGTTGCTGCATGTTTTCTTGGTGGGCTGGAGGGGGCTTATCTGGGATTATCCTCCTGTTTCCCCGGCGTGTTTCCAGTGGGCTCTTATTTGTGGTGCTAAGCCCGGTCCGGGAGTAATTGAGGTTGGTCGATAGCAGCCCGGAGTTGATTTTTAAAAGGTGTGTATTCTGCTGGGGGAGGGGAGCAGAAGTAGGAAATACTTCTTCTTGATTAATTTAAACCCATTGCGACAACTTCAAAATTGTGATTGATGATGTTTTTGAGCACATTCGGCAAAACCTTTCTTTTATGACTACTGTTATTTATTTGCATGTCTCCGAATTTGCTCTTGATTTTTAAATATTTTCGGGCATGGAAGAGAGAAACGTTCTGTAAATTTCATTAAATACGATAGTTTAAAGAAATATTTTTACACCCAAACGTGTGCTCAAAACAGGTGCAGACTAGCGTCAGTTCTAAAAACTAATGGACTAAAACTGGTATTAATATATAGCTGGGGTGATCAGAAAGTAACCTAAGATTTTTGCTGCAAGTTATTACGTAGTATAGTTTTAAATTTTATGAAGGCGAATATTCAAGCCATATGCTCCGAACCTACAAGTTAAGCTTTTCTACGTAAACGTAACTTACAATATTTTTTTAAGTATCGAATCTTGACATGTAGATATAAATAAATAGTTTTTAAGTGTTCTTAAAAATGTATCGGTTCATTAAATAATGTATCATAAAATAAGCTTCGTATATTTAAGTGAAAACTATGACTTCACTACGTTCATAGGTGAAAGTTAAACTAAAAACATGTATATTTCTCAAAGAAACAAGAAAAAAAAAAGAAACCTTTGAGCGCATATTTTTATGCAGCTTCGTTCTTTCCAGTTAATTTCCCGAAGTCCACCCCCCCCCTTTTTTATCCCTTACATTCCTTCCCTTTTTCATTCGCCAATAAAGAAGTGTGAATACTAAAGAAATTTAAATTTCCAAAAAAAGTACAGTTAGTTGTGCCAAGATAACTGTTAATATATTCTAGTTATACCCGAATTTAGTATGTATCGAGAGCGCCAAATTTAAGAAATGCCATAGCATCAAATTAAAAACTTTAAAATTATAACTAGTCTGAACAAGGGATAATTCAATTTTGTATTCAAATCTAAGCTGTTTAAGGTAAAAAATCTTAGTCAGTGAAAAACAAACATTTTACAACACGGTCTTAAATAATAAAATTTCTGACAGCTCATTTTGACGTACATTCTTGAAAAATATCGGTAAAAGCTTTAAGCAAGTTTTATTATTATTATTATTATTACTATTATTAGTATTTCTTATTATTATTGTTATTATTATTATTATTATCTAGAGCCAAATTACTCGAACTCGGAGTATGATAAACTCGATTCATTTGCGCTCTAAAATATCAAAAATATTCATTAACTTTGACATAAAAGTGCTCAGAAAAATTAGCTTTAACTATTTAAATGTTTATGTGTCAAATTAACAGAAAGCACATGGTATTGTAAACGTACTAATATTTCCTGTTTCAAAAAGAAAAATAGAAAAAAAAAAAAAAAAAACTACGTGGCATTTTTAATACGAATATACAAACTAAAGGGGGGGGGGGATTGGAACGCTCTAGCGATATCATAACTATGCTGAGAAATACATCTTACAAATTTCCTACTTCTGAAATGTAAAGCGACCAATTCGCTCGCCAAATCTAAGGGATTCGTCGCAACTCACCCTTTTCCATTCCTTCTCCGTAAATCGAACGATTTTCAGGAGTAAGCTTAAAAAAAAAGCGCCATTTTAATGGAAAGCTCTACTGCTTCGAACGCCAAATCATATACTGCCACGTTCAATACTAGAAATAAAAATGAAGTGTAAGCATCAGTTACGGTTAAAACAAGAGTAAGTCAAGGGAAATATAGAAAGTGTGCGGTTTGCTTGAACTAGGAGAAGAGTTTAAGGTTTAATTTTCTTTTGCTTCTGCGGAAAATAATTACTGAATTATTTTCAGAAACAAATTTTTATTTTGTAAATCTTACGTACAGTTGTTTCTAAAAGTTTTCAAAGAAATACACTAGCACTTTGAAATTAAAGTCATTACTCAATTTCATTTGATCTTGTAAATCAGGCACAAAATTTGAAACAGTTAAAAAACTCATTTACTATATTGTACTATGGGATGCTATAGATTTTAGTACTAAAAATGAACCCAAACCAGTTAACTTTAAGTTCTAAAATTACTGGAAAAATTTACTTATTATGGAAATTATGATAGAATTATTTACATTATATATTACGGAAATTATACTATTTCACTCGGTAATTTTAGTTTTGATATTCAATTTAGCCAACATTGAAGTTCAAGTTGAGATGATTCTGAATTTAAATCAAAGCATTAGTATCAGCTTTTTCCTTAACTTTTACATGACAGAAAATGCATAATGTTACAGAGAATTTAGCCGTGTTTATTTTGTTATTTGTTTGCTTCATTGAATTGTGAATTATTCTTGTTACATAATTAATTTAGAATACTTATATTTTGCACAAAATATTCTGAAATTTATTCGTAATTTGAAATCCTATTACTTTCACAACTTTAGAAGACATTACGATAGATTAATTCATTTATCTATCGTAGATTACTCAATATTTTCCTCTAAACTAATAGTTAAACATTACGCCGTCATTATTTGTAAGATAAAATATTTTATTTTCTCGCTCCATATGGATTTTTTGTACACATAAATTTAGTTATTTCATTCAATTTTCGATGTATCGTTAGCTTCATCTGATAAGGTTTTTTGGAATCATCTCCAAGCTCCATGAAGTCTACTTTCAATGGATTCCATCCCATGTAGATAGTACGCTGGCAAAGAGCATGGCTCTTCATTCGTCCTAAATTGTGACAGATCATCGAAAACTGCAATTTCTAGATTAGCAAGCGGCCACACGAAGAGTCTCTCATTCTTTGAGGGCAGGAAAGTCTTCGACGTCTGCTCTAAATGCAATACCCAGCAGGCTTCTCCAGAGCACATCCTGGATTGTCTAGGACTTTGCAAAGATGATATCTTTGATTCACCTCTTCTTGTCCTCGATTTTCTCCGGGTCAATGGTCTGATGGACCTTGTCTGACTTCGTCAGACATTTGGAGGATTAGTCTCAACTCAACTCAGGTTTTTTAGTACGATGGGTATTAAAGCTCGCTTGCTATTTTTCATGTAGTTTATTTAATATTTATTTCGTTTCATAAAATATCAATTTCACTGCTTGAAGTATTAATTTCACCTCTAAATTGCTTGTATTTTCTCAAAAAAGGAAAATCTGAATCATCAATCTGGTAATTGAAAAACATTTCGACTTAGTTCGGTTTCGCTGACATTCAGTTGAATAAAATCGAAACTTGCTTCAAGACATTGTAAAAACGGACCAATCTTGCGCGTGAGTTTCTCCCATTTCTAAAAAAAAATAACGATAAAAAATGTACATGTTTATACACCCCCATAAACTACGCAGATGTACGCACCTACATTTCACCATTGACGCAAAAAAATAAAAGATTCAAGGGTAGGAAAACTTGAAAACTGCATTACTCAAATGCTTATTTTCTGCCGTGGGGAGGATCCCGGAAAAAATCGTAAGCACGCTCTTCAAAAATATTAGCCTCCTATAAAAAAAAGATAGTCAAAAAATAAATAAGTAAATAAAACCATAGATAAATAATTGAAATATTTAACCATTTTAACCGGAAAGCGCTGAAACCACTATAGCCCGATAATCTACCTTGCAAAATTTTGGTAAGGAAATCGAAACACTAAAAAAGATTGGTAATTGCATTGCGAAAAATAAACTGTTGTTTTTACACTATAATACTGGCAGCAGAGGTTCCAGTTTAAAACTAGATATTTTACAGTTTATTATTGTAAAGCAGCAATTTACAGTTTATTACCATAATTTTACAGTTTATTACCACAAAATTAGCTGTTTTATACTGTAAAAACAACAGTATAATACGGGCAGAAGAGGTTTCTGTTTAAAACTGTAAAATGAACAGTAATAAACTATAAAATTAGCAGTTTTGCAGTTTATTCCTGTAAAGCAGCAATTTTTCAGTTTATTAGTGTAAAATTAGCAATTTTAGTTTATTACTGTAAAATTAGCAATTTTCAGTTTGTTACAATAAAATTACACTGTAAAAGCAACATCTATTTTTTGCAGTGTGTCTGGACACATTTTAAATATTCATCCCAACTTTCATTCTCCAGCATCCTCCGAAGAATTCAGAATATTTGTTTCCGAATTCAAAACCAGCACATCCCAACGCTACCCCTGTAAAACGAGTTTCACTGCGGCCAGCGTCACTGCCAAAGGAAACAAACATCAAAGGCTGGCTGGAGCGTAGGGAGAAAATTTGGTAACGGCCACTGGCGAACACGAACTGACCAGCCCAAATGGACATCGGAAGCCGCCAGAGAGTTTTCAAGCCGACTCTTTGATAAATAATTGATCGTCACTCTCAAAAGCGGTTCCGAAAACCCTCGCTCTCCCCTCCCCTCCCCCTTTTCTCTAGTTGTTCGACAGAGAATCTCCGGTTAGTATGCGTCGAGAGGAAGCTTGGCGGAATTTTTTGGCGTGGTAATGAATGGTAGCCTCCAAGCGTGTTGTTGCTCCGCTGTTACACTGTAAAAAATGAATGTTGTTTTTATAGTATAATGCAGCTAATTTTAAGGTAATAAACTGTAAAAATTGCCAATTCTACACTTATAAATTGCAAAATTGCCAATTCTACACTTATAAATTGCAAAATTGCTAATTTTACAGTTTATTATTGTGCATTTCAGTTTTAAGCACTAACCTTTGCTGCCAGTATTATACTATTAATTTTACAGCATAATACAGCTAATTTTTGGTATTAAATTGTAAAATTGTGGTAATAGACTAAAATTTCTGCTTTACAGTAATAACTGTAAAATTGCGAAATTTACAGTTTATTACTGTGCAGTTTACAGTTTTAAGCTGGAACCTCTGCTGCCAGTATTATACTGTAAAAAAAACATTTTATTTTTTTGCAGAGAACATAATTTAAGCAAAGCATTATACAATGTTGTGATGAACTTTACTTACTAACAACTTGAACCGGGTGTAAAAAGACGTTTAATGCGTTTAGTCTTAGCTTGGTATTTTGTTTGTAAATCGAAATCAGCTGCTATACCAGAATAAAAATTATACTTATTTTTGACGATTACAAGAAAAATTTCACTTTCGAAGAATGTTATGTTATGGATGTCTTTTCAACAAAATAACGTTAAATAATAGGAGAGCTCACTAAAATCGTCAAAATATATCAATGATTGCTTCATGCACTTTGGAAAGTTCTAGGGAAGAAGAGATAAGGAAGTACTTTCAATACTAAGAAGTATAATGCACAATGCATCCAAACAGTAACTGTAGCTTAAGTGTAACTTGGGTATTATTTTGCACATTCACTATTTCATTCAATTTTCTATGTGGTTGAGTAGAAAAAAGGGAAATATAACCTTTTACCGACGCATAATCGTTTTTTATGCATAATTTCAGTTTTGTGTTTAAATTTTGTGATTTTTACGGTATCATTAAATACTATTCTATTAAACAATAATCTATATAAAAACATTAAGTTATTGAAACCAAATTAACAACTTTGCATTAAAGTTATTTGCTTGGTTACCACAATTATCGGCACTCATGCAGACAGAATTTTAAAAAATAAGGTACTCAATCAAAGTTTATTTTATCGGAGGCTCTATAATACAAATTCCATAATTGCGGAATGGTTAAAAATAAAAATTCCAAAATTATTATTATAACCGTATATTTAGATCATGATTAGTTAATGAATACGAAAGAACATACCTAATGTTATAGATTATAAAAGCCTCAAAGATTGGATAGATTGAAATTCTTTAATGTTGAAGATTACAGTTGTGTAAGTTCATGTATGTCATGAAATTGAAGAGATCCTACGTTCTAAAGAACTAAAATATCATTGATTACTTTATTTAAAGATATCAAATGCTACAAATGTATATATCTAAGTGCACAATATTTAAGTTCGAAGATGCTTTGCAAATACGATGAAATGAATACTTATCATTCGTTTAAATTCAAGCTTTTACGCTTCCTGTGATAAAAAATATCCATACTATTTAATAAATGATGGGCTCGGAAGATAAAGGGATTATGTGACAAAACCGAAATTTCGACTAATTAAAGTTCAAAATTTTATTGTTGAAGTAGTGTAGCTTTTTTATTATCTGGTTTTGTCCTGAAGTGAGACTGTGAAGTTAGTTGAATGACATCTACTTTTTAATGCACCGATTTTTATTTGCTTACCATTTATTTTATACTTTACTTGCTGTATCCATTGCTTACATTGTCCAGAGTGTATCTTTAAAAAATGTAACATAGCAACTTCATCCTCCAAACCCTTCCAATATTATAAATAACAACGACAGGTAAAAATAAATAAAGATTTTATAAAAATCCTGGAGCTAAAAATCAATTTTGAATATTATATACATTCCAGTATTGTGACATCTGGCAAAGAAAATATCACTCGTCCCCGTCGAATATCTGAACATTCAATCTTTCCATCCGCATCTCGCCAAACCGACACACCATTTTCTCTCTCGGCAACCCTATCCATTTCTCTCCTCCCCCCTCCCCCTAACACATCTACAACCAAGCAAACTCATCCATACACTCAGGCGGCCTCCTCAATTCTATTACGGCAGAACAGACGCGGCAGATTTCCCCAAACACCCCTCGTACCGATCAGGTGTCGGTCAGAGAGGCACTCTTCTCTCTCTCTCTCTCCCCTTTCCTCTAAATGGGCAGCCGCGATGAAAGCTTAAGTCGATTACTGACCATTAAGTTTGATCGAGGCCTATAACAACGCCGACTCTCGTGGGCTAGGACAGGACCGAGAGCCAATTTATGGGCAAGCTCAGCGGAGGTCACTCTCGCAAGACTCGCAGGGCGCAGTTAGCCGAATAATTTTTCAGGAAGAAAAACTTACGCACTTTCTGGAGTTACGGAATTATTGTATTGCATTTCGTGTGCAAAAATCGAAAGATGTGCGTTGAGCATAAATTAAAATTTCTCACGTGATAATCATCAGTGAACAGTTGTGAGTTTTGAAATTACATGGCACTGATTAGGAATTGCATCCATATCATTAAGTCAAAACCTCATAAGTTTAACTTTTTTACCTTATACTAATTATACGTTTTGAACACTTTAATTAGTATGATATATAGTTTTTATCGATTTTTCTGCAGGTCTTGCTCACTTCTTGCAAACCGAAATCTGTGCCCATGAAATATTAAGGATCTTTCTTCCTCGGAGACCATAGCTTCTAAAAGCCTGAAAACGTTTTACTGACATAGACGCGTTTTTTCATGTAGTTTATTGCAGTATCCTGAAATTATCTCTCTTTCTCTATCTCTGTGTGCTTGCGAGTATCTGTAAGTATTGAAGTTGCAAATACAGTCTAACCTCCATATATCGAAGTAGCAAATTGTCGGAAAAAAATTCGATATATAGAAATTTCGATATATAGAAAGGACCTCAGTTTTTTGAAAATTACTCCGGAAACATTGAAATTAAAGCAAAATTTCACACATGAAACTCCATTACTAATATATACGCTAATCATATTTGATGAAAGTTAAGAATTAAAAATGAACTAATATGAAAAATTTAATGAATATTATACATACTTATTGAAAAACAGTAATCCAAAGAGTAGTTGCAATGATCACATTCTTTAAAAAAAAATCGAAGGTTAATTGTAAATCGAGAGGGAAAACAAAATCAAATTGAATTGGTACAGCACTAGTTAATACAATTTTCGCTGAAACTAATCATGGAGAGAGAGGAATCACCACCATGGAGAGAGAGGGGAGGGGATAATCCGGGAATTCCAGAATGGACAAACAACGTGTTTGTCCACTCCAGGGGTCCACACTTTATCTACAGCTGACAGTGGGGTTTGCAGTGACCTTTTCTGACCTTCCCTTTTCTCCTGACTTTCATCTTTCGTGAGGTAAAATGTCTAAAAGCGGAATAAAATCTCCAATTACGCTTCCAAAAAAATTCGATATATGGAGATTTTTTCGATATATAGAAACAGTTTTTCTATGTAATGAACATGTGAATTTGCTAGAAGTTCGATATATGGAAAATTTCGATATATGGAAGTTCGATATATGGAGGTTCGACTGTACGTGTATCTGTTCTGTTGCAGCAATAACGGTTACTGTAAAATTGTAGCATTTCTTAGAGTTAATAAACTAGTGCAGTTACTATGTGATCACCAGGGGGAGAGAGAGCGAGGTGAGGCGATCAACATCGTGATTCTACGTAAATAGACACGCATTTAGAAACTTAAAAATTTGATTCAATAAAATTATTAAAACAATCAAGGTTAGAATGAATTTATTTGAATCTAAATATAACAACTAAAATATAACATTAAGCAATCTCAGTGATTATAGTTGGATTTAGTGTCTCGTGGTAGCTACAATCTTGAAACAATTTGCTTGTTAAATAATAAATTACTTGGTGTCATAGTAAGAAATATACGTAAACTGTGCACTGACTTTATGTCGTTCTCTCTGTCACAAATATACTAAGTATAAAATGATTGTAATAACATTTTGTTGATTTTACAATATTTGTCTCTTCCTTATAAAATGAAAACTTAAAAATATATTTTTTTTTCTGCTTTTCTTTTCTTCTTCTTTTTCCTTTCTGCTTCTTCTTTTTTTTCTTTTTAATTTGTACTTTGGGCACCAGAAATTGAATCAGTGGTTAATAGAATCAATCGTTTTAACAAATCAAATAGCTGAAAAACAGAGTAATATTCAGCTTTATTGAATTAGTCGCTTTACTGAATCATCCGCTTTATTGAACTAAAACTGTTTAGAACAAACACGATTCAAATATGCGAAGTTCCATTTTTGGTATGTAGATCCTAGTATTAAGAAAAACGTCTCTGCAATGCAGAACCACTCTAGTACAAGCGAATACCTCTCACACCGTCCCCCCATTATCTCAACACCGATCAAACATCCCCAAAAATCACTAAAATCCAATCATTGATAAGTGATCACAGGCCCTCACACGCATCTGTCCTGTGCTTTCCGAAATACAAATCTGATTATGACAGTAGCGTTACGGACTAGGGTACTTCCGTACCAACACGTACTCTCCCTAACGCTCTTTTGTAAGCCAGTTAGGATGAAGAGAAGCAGCCCAGTGTGGTAACAAGCAAAGAGGAGGCTGAAACTATGGCAAGATAGTCATCGGTGACTGTTTTGCCGCCAACATAAGGCAGACGTTGTAAGCTGGAAAAAGGATTTTGCTGTAGCGAAATCCCTATAGTATACCTGATACTTTTCAAAGGATTTAAAATAGTATTTACAACAGTGCGCAATGGATGTTCATTGTTCAATGAAGAAAACTTTTAAATAACGATCCTCAATACTGCAACTAATTATCCCAGGCCTTTGTCTCAAAGCAATTCAAGTAAATCCTGTGATTATATAAATAAACACCTTAAGGAATAACATTCAAAATAATAATAATAATAATAATAATAATAATAATAATAATAATAATAATAATAATAATAATAATAATAATAATAATAATAATAATAATAATAATAATAATAATAATAATAATAATAATAATAATAATAATAATAATAGTAAATGAAATACTGCCATTATACCGTTGTCAATTCTTGAACATGGAAACATCTTTTTGACATTGATTCTTTTGCAATAACTTTAATAGTTTATTATGATATTTCATTGTTGAAAATGAAAAGTTGGTATGATTTTGAAGAAAGGTTTGTAAAAACCTGGTAAGTCTTGAAAAATTGCATCCTGTCCTTGTACTGCTTATACATGCAGAGTTCTAGATTTTCCCATCAAGTAATACACATGACCACTTTTTAAAAGCAATTTTATTAAGACCTAAGAATTCATTGGCTAAAAAAAAAAATATGTAGTCAAAGGGCTCCCTTTTCATCCAAACATGGTACTTCGGTGATTATCAACATACATATTGCTGAAAAATGATTTTTTCCCTTAATATAGCGACGTGCACATTTTTTTAAGTAACAATTAATACAAAATGAAATTTAAATATCGTATTGGTTTTAAAGTAATTAACTTTTATGGCATTCCTAATGATAAGCATCTAATCATCTCATTTATAGTTTCAGCACATGATAAGGGTCCTTTAATTTCCATCCCGTCCCAACATAAACTACTATTTTCATTAGAAACTTATGCCATTCTCATTTGAATTTGCACAACTTGTTCATTCTGAGCAAAAGTAATCGATTGCCCGACAATATACGATTAGTAAAATATTGACTACTACTTCTGAATACACTAAAGCCGCTCTTAGCTTTACGATAAGACTTAACGTAATGAGCTATTCTTGTTGCCCAGAGGCTATAACCATAACGAACTTGTACTGAGTGTTTCACAAAAAGGTTCTCAGTGTGATGTCGACATTACACCCGCAATTAAAGTCCCCCCGCACTCGTCAATGAGCCATTCCAGCCCTCCAATCCACATACACGCGTAGCAAGCTTTCGAGTTTCTCACTTTATTAATGGTTATATGTGTGACGTCATCGGTGTTGGTCCACAGTGATTTTCAGGCTAGTGGGGAGGAATTAGAGAACGATGAATGCTCATATACGAGTGTGTACGTATTGCAGTAAATTTGGTTGCAATGTAGTTCCATTGTTAAATGAGTACTGTGCTTAGTATGTTATCTTCGTAAGGCCGAATGTTTATAATTAGAGATGTCGTATGTTTGGGGAATTTTTGATCAAAGGCGTTAATTGATTTTAAACTTACATGGTTTAGGTAAGAACTTTTCAACAGTAAAATTAATAAGGAATAATCCGCACTTCTGAATTGTTGAGGAATTACAAGGAACGATGTCATTATTTTGCATGATTTCTCTATTTTCTCCGAACTGTATATCCACTGGTTTTTAAATACGTTTTTTTGAATTCATAAGAATAACGTGCGGTGGATATAGTATCATTATTTGATATTAGTTGCCCCAGAAAACTGGAATAAGAAACAAATTAAAAATGTCCCGCGTGCACACACACAAAATAAAAAAATAAGACTATGAGAAAAGAAAATACCAGTAAAGAAGTAACTTCATCAGTTTCTTTTATTCAACTCTACTTCAAAAGGTTCATCCTATCAGATTCACCCTCTTTTGTCTGTCTGACTTTTTTGGTCACTTCTGTAACGAACATCGATTCATTGTTCAGAAAAATGAAGGTCAAAAATAATTCCGCAAATTCTCTGAAAGGTTAGAAAGACCATAGCTCTAACATTTTTCTCGTTGGCGAAACGAATATTGGGAAGAGGAATTGATAGAGAGTTCACCCTCCATATGAAAGAAATTGCCACTTTTCGAGAAAAGATGAAAATCAAATAACTAATCATTGAGGGTTATTAAATATCAACGGTATATACATTATTAACCGTAGTTTTGTGCAAAATGTAGTATGGCAGGACGTAAATCTGGTGGCATGAAACATATCTGGTGGTAGTAACTGTCCTTCTGCCACAAAAATGGCTTGACGAAATGAAAAATTTCTCTGGAGTTTATTATAATTAAAAGATTGTAACATTTGACAAAGTCTTGATGAAACTATCATTCAGTTTCAAATGCTTTAATAATGATAACTGTAATAATCAGTGTGGTATGTAAAACATTATTTTAGGTTTGTCACAAATTACTTAATTTCAATTTTTGCTAATATATATATACATATATGATCCATCGAGTTCCCGTTTCTTTTTCAGTTTCTACCGAACATTCGAGCCGATAAATTGAAAGTCTTCATTTAATTGATGGTCTGGGCCACTGGGGCTATCGAGATAAGGGGTGGAGTGTGCGGCGCCTCGTGGCGCACGCGCATCGGGGGGTGGGCGCGTGGCAAGGAGTGTAATGCGCAGGGGGTGGGAGTGAATCTGGGGGGAGGCTTGGCATCTGGTTGAAGTGTAATCTCAATGAAAACACGGGTGCTTGGATTGAGCAATTTCGGATATGTAGTAGGAATTGTTGAAACGTAGTAGCTGGCAGAAGTAGAATGTTTAGGGTAATCAAATTAAATAACCTAAAATAATAAATCTATCTTATCTTTGACATTGAAATGAAACTTTTAAATTGGATTAAACTAAATTCATTTCAGCCTTAAGAATTTTAATAAATTTGATTTATTAACATTTCAAGGTTCTGAAACGTGTTTCTATTCATGTAGAGTTATGAGACTGATCCGTCGCTCCCTCTCTCTCTTCAATTGATTGATTCATTAAAGAAAAATATCAATCTGCTGGAAATGAATGGAGCATGAATTTGACATGCTTCCTGAAAGCACCATTAAACATATGTATAAACAATTTAACTAATAACAGCATATTATTTTCATCATGTGGGAGAGAAAATAATGTTTAGGGACAGGAGAATAATTTAAATTTGAAAAATGAATGATAATTGTGATTGTAATAATTTACAATATTGTCAGTGATATTTTTAATGATATCAGTAGTATTAGATAATTGTAATATCAGTTACACTACAAAAAACGTTAAAACCCCTAAATATAGCTGACTAAAAGTCTAAACAGATAATACACAAAAATGTAGAGAGGTGATGAGTGAATACTAATTACCTGTGCATAAATAGAGATAGACAGCTAGTTTAGTTTATTTTTGATAAATTTTTCCACCTACGTCAATAAACACGTAAATGTAAAATTATATTGTTTGATATCACAAGTTCATCTAAGTTATGCAAAATCGCATGTAGACAAGAGAAGAAAAAAAAACAAAACATGATTTAGTTAATCTCATGTGATGAAGTAGGAAGTTGAATAATGGAATAAATGAAAATAAATAAATAAATAAATTAAGATAAATAAACGGGAAGTATTATTATGCACGCAGTATGAATTTCTACACGTCAACAATAAACTTACCAAGGTATAAAAATAGTACTTTAGAGTTTCGATAATTTTCATGAAAGTATACACTGTAAAAATGAGTGTTGTTTTTACAGAATAATACAGCTAATTTATAGTAATAAACTGTAAAAATTGCTAACTTAACTGTAATCAACTGTAAAAATTGCTAACTTAACTGTAATCAACTGTAAAATTTTTACTTTTACAGTACTAAACTGTAAAATTCTTAAGTTTACAGTAATGAACTGTAAAATTGCTAATTTAACAGTTTATTACCGTGCATTTTACAGTTTTAAACTAGAACCTCTGCTGCCAGTATTATACTGTTATTTTTACAGTATAGTACAGCTACATTTTACGGCAATAAACTGTAAAATTTCTAACTTTACCGTAAGAAACTGTCAAATTACCAATTTTACAGTTTATTGCTGTGCATTTTACAGGCTTAAATTGGAACCTCGGCTGCCAGTATTATACTGTAATAACAACAGTTCATTTTTTGCAGTGCACATATAACACGTATATGTTGTATGTGTGCGTTAAAGCATGCATTAATAGCACGTATGTTGTTGTGACTGGTAAAGCTATTCTGAATCGCCGCTTTGAGGACAGTATCAAGTAACACATCTCCTTTCGAGAAAGTGCTTGTTTGCCAATTAGGCATGAAATTATTACAATAAAACTCATCTTATCTGTGCAGGGTGCAAATATTGGGCAACGATGCGATCGCGTATGCGAGATACAGATAACCCCCAATTTCATTCCCCTTTATCGCGAGGGGTGAAAAACTAGGAAGGGGGATTGACGAAATTTCGTGGAGTGCCAAATAATGTCATCATTGCCTATTGTTGTGCACTTGTCCATTATGGTAGGGGGATGTGTTACTTCCCAAGTAGCACATGACGTCATTTTTTTTCTGCACCGTAAAACTACGTGGGAAAAAATCGCATACTTTAAAACTTTTCTCACAGCAATAGATTTTTTTGTTTGCTTCTTTTACTTACTTCTTTCTTATCTTTAAAACATCGCATTAAATTTTGATGAACAACTTAAATTAGCTATGAATTTTTTTTAACCTGAATATTAAGGTGTTGCTCAGTTTCAGAAACTGAAAGATAGCTAAAATAATAATTTAGAAACGAAAAGTTCTTGCTTTTGTATTAAAACATCAACGCTTTATTTTTCTTGATCTATGAGTCCGAAATACATTAGCATCCAGTATTCGGAGGCGGTGCTGTAGGAGTTGCTGCGGTGATATGGTGATGAAGATGGTATCAATCAATAGCAGTATATGTGCCATTTACACAGCAGTTGCGTTGCAATAGCATGGGGCGCTAAATATCGCCGTGTGTTATGAAGAAGTATAAACGTAATGATAGTTCTGTGGTAACTTCTCAGAGAACAATTTGTATTTGGTTCCAATTCGGCTGACATAATACTGTTCTAGAAGCAAAAATAGTCACATTTGGTTATTAAACATTTGAACCACTCGTAGTACTAATCTGAAAATAAAAATGCCTGGACAATCTTAGACCGTAACAATGCTAGAAGATATGGTGCATGTGTGGGTGTTCACCAAGAAACTTACATAAGGTTTAGCGCTAAAAGATACTGCTACCCTGTGATTGCTGAATGTAAGAAAAACTTGCACGGATCGTGGATATTTTTTTTAGCCGAACAGAGTAATGTCGGTGAAATACGAAGCGAATGCTGAATGCTTGCTGAGCAGTAATCACAGAACACATGACGGTGACACCGAGCCACTCCAATGAGACTTCCTCAAATGGCACGTATACCACTATCGATAGATACCACCTCCTTCACCGTACCTCTAACACAACTCTCCCAGTTCCTTCTGTAATACGGGTGCTTGATATCTCGTTTAGTATAACCATACGCGGGAACTCTCTATGTGCTTATAAGTAACGGAGAAGTTCAGCAAGGAGAAATTGGGGGATATACCCTCACAGCTCTTGATTTTAGAATTAATCTCCACTTCTAGCAAGCTGAAACGATATAATAAGGAATGAACCTCTCTTCAGAAGAAGCTTTTACTTCTTATAGACCCCCCCCCCCCTCTCGGCTGGCTAAGGGGGCTTAGAAGCTGTTCTAGTGCGTACATATAATGCTTATACTAATAAATTGTTGTCTTTTTTACTAACGTCTCATTATTATTATTATTATTATTATTATTATTATTATTATTATTATTACTGTTTCATTTTATTTCTTTTATTTATTTATCAAAACTTATCACTGCGTTTCTCTCTTATCCAGGATCGTTCGGAACAAAGCAGCCGAGAAGGCGAAGCAGGTCGGCGCCACCTCCGGCCACATGAACGGGGGCCAGAGCCCCCAGCCCGCCTCCAACGCCACCTCGGTGATCGCCCACGCGCCCCCGGCCCACGAGGGCCAGCAACGGCCCTCCTACTCCATCAACGGGATCCTGGGCATCCCCAACCCCTCCGCCGCCCCGTCGCAGCAGCCGCAACACACGCAGGACCTCACGCATAAGCGGAAAAGAGACGAAGGTAAGGATCGCAGAAGCTAATATAAGGCTAGGGACCAATGACTGTTTGTTTTTTTTCAAATAGGGCTGCATACACCTTCTTGCCAGTTGCAGACCTAGTGCATTCCCGAGACCGGCATCCGCTTTTTCATGTGGCACCACCATCGGTGGAATGCCATTGCCACGAGAATTTTGACACCCAGTTTCCCCACTAGATAGAGGTACCTGGGCTATATTTGATGCGTAACTGCATTAAGAATTTCCTTTTGCCAAGAGATACTTCATGCCAAACAAGTACTCGAGGGATCTTTTATATGTTGCATAATCATGCGACATGGACGCTGTCGATTTTCTGCATCATGTAAATCCACCGACTGGAGTCGGGTCCCGCGCCTTTGTGCGTGATAGGCCAGCGTCTTAACCACTACAACAATCTGTCGGTATGACTTACAAGGTTGAGGAGACTTTTATGCTCACATTTCTGGCATTACGCATCAGCCCTCAGATCCAAGCGTAAAAACTAACTCTAAGAGAAAGACTGCGTCTCTAATTGAAACTTTTAAAAGCATTCCTTCTATTTTTTTAAAAAATAAGTTATAAGTGGTTTTCAACATTGACATTTAGGTTCTTTTGTGTGTATGCTTACGGCATGTACTACATATCTCAGAAACAAAAAAGTTTTATAATGAAATATTCCAATGAGATTAAAAATTCTGTCGAAAAGCGTACAATATTGTTTTTCAAAGTAGAACTTTTATCAAAGATATTTTAAATAACATTAAACATTGCGACTGCAAGCAATTTTATCAAAAATCGACTGAAATCAAGAATTAATTTTCTTGGAAACCCACGGAAGTTCGGAATTTGTTTTTTCAACGAGTTCTTACATATTGGATACAATTTGGAATTTACCAAATAATTTAATAACCAAATTTAAGAAATTAATAACCAAATTTATTAAATTAAATTTCTAAAGGCCCCCAGAGCTTTCATGCTTTTTTTTTACATATAATAATTAGGGATGCACCGAGTAGCACTTTAGCCAAGTACCGAGTACTCGGCCTTTCACTAAAGGCCGAGTACCGAGTACCAATTGTTTTTTAAAAAATGATTGACATACAGCGTGACAGGGTTAGAAATCATTACAAAATTTTACTGGTCTTCTCGACCAGTGAACAGGAATATATACTGGTTAACAGACAACATCACTGGTCCACCTTAAATCATTAACCACATTTCCTTTTTTTAAAAAAATGGTGGTCCTTGGATTGTATTTTTATGGTGATTCGAGTCGAGTTTTACTGGTCTGGAACCAATGGACCAGCAGTAAAGTCGAACCCTGACATAATGAACTGTTCATTGGAATGGACCTCTATATGATAGTTCTTAGAACAAAAATCCCACTGAATTTAACTTATGCATTGTTTAAAATATTTTATTTATTTTGTCAAAAATTTTAGAAAAAAGTTATTTTTAAAATGAAACTACATTAAATAAATAAATATAAAGTATCAATTAAGTTGGAATTACATTAATCTATTACTGATTAGATAAACTAATTCTCTAAACTTGAATAATTTTTAAAAGCTTTTGGGGATATTAAAATAAAGATTTACTCTATTGAAGAATTACGAACTTCAATATTTTCAAAATTAACTTGAAATTTTCTCACTATATGGCAGTATACCTATAATTTGTTCCTCCAATATGTATATATTTTCATATTTTTAATTATTGAAAAATGTGTCTTGAACTATTCAATTTTCTACAACTACTCGGTATCGGCCGAGTACCTGATCCAAATTTGGTCGAGTACCGAATATTTTCCGAGTACTCGGTGCATCCCTAATAATAATAATAATAATAATAATAATAAGAATAATGATACATATCAATAGTAAAAACTCAACTGAAGCCTATGGTAAAAAATTATTTAGAAAATTCAAATCAAAATTCTAAAAGAATGACGCATACAGCCGGTGAAACTTTATTTATAAAGACAAAGAGGGGAGGGGAGGGGGGCTTCTTCGGGAAAAAGAAAAGATTAGATAAAACCTTGCTTATGAAATCTTATCATAGATTGCTGATATATTCTTAATGGTCTCATTAAAACCTTATTTATGGTTTCTTGAAAACTAGAAATTTTTTCCAGTAAATGGTCACTTTCAACAAAAATTCTCTTTTACACACTTCAAAGAAATGATGGAAAATTTGCACGTATCTATTGAAACTTTATTGTAATATTTATTGAGTATGTCTGTAAAACGTAAGCAAGTAAAAGGGAGATCATCTACTTAATCAGTATTTCTGAATAGTTTGTCATACAGATAGTATATCGTCTTAATTATGCCTTCTTCGTGAAATCAACAAGTTATTAAATTATTACAAAAAATATTTATATATGTTTCATTAAAATCTTCCTAAGTCTATAGAAACTCTGGATATTGTTTAGGGAACTTGTTGAGATAGCGTCTGCATTGTCAATGAAGCTTTGCAAAAAAAATATCTACGGAAAGTCAGTAGAGTCTAATGAATAGGTTTATCATGAGTTCCTACAGAGATTATGTGTAATATCGATAGTTAATAATATTTGATATCGAAATCCAATTTTCTCAAGTCACTCAAAAAGTGAAGTCAAGAAGTGAGAACTCTTCGTACACAAAAGACAAAAAATGGGTGCAATTTTTCTTTTTACAACAAATTATGGAGATGCGCCTGAGGATCGATTTTTTTTCCGAAGAAAGCTCTCAAATGAATAGAAATAAGAAAAAGTTTCTTCTCTACCCTGCTTCACGAAAAATTCATTCTAATAATTATTTGCATTCACTTCGCTATCGTATTGAAAGGGAGGTAAGGGGTGGCTAGGAATAAAAATGAAACTGCTTCCTTCGCCTTCTGCAAATGCGTCATCTCCTCTTGCAGTCTGCACAAAACCCAATTACCGAAACAAAGCCCAGGTCTTCGGAAAAAGGCGACTACAGCAAATTATGAAGAAAAATACGAATCCAAGAGATAGAACAACACTCGGGAACGTACGGGGAACTCTAGAAGGAAATAAGAAAAAGAAAAAGAATTCACTAAATAAAAAAAAAGTAATTTTCGTCGAGAAAATCTTCATTCTCACTCAATTCCTTTTGTACCCAAAGACTCGCAGCATAATTTTTTTTTAACTTTTTCTTCTACTGAAGATACATGAGTCTTTTCGGTAGAATGAAAGAACTTTAAATTTGGAAGAAGGAGCGAAGGATTTTATAACTTTTTCGTTCTAAAAAGGGGTGGTGGAGACCTGTTCGAAAGAATGGTACTTCGTGCAGTAATTAGTATTGCTGTCACAAATGCACACTTCTCTTTACTCCTTCTGCTATCTGTTAGCCTCTTTTTATGCATGTGCTGGTATGTTTTGTCTAATGGTGTATCACCAAACCCGAGGTGAAAAGTGGGGAAGGTTTCAGAGGAATTTCCTTTCTTTCATATTCTCCCGTGTTGATGTTCAATTAGCGGGGGAAAAAAGCAAAAATAGAGGAGTTGCTTATTTGAAGAAACTATTTTGCAAAAATTGCCTTTGATATTTTCAAAAAGTTTAGTTTGAAATAAGCATAAATAAAAGGGTACGTGTATGTTAATTTTTTCAGCATGCTTTTTATTTAAAATATAACAAAGCTTTTAAGAAATTTAAGTGTGTACTGAATTTTCTTTATTCAACATTAAGAATTTCCCGCAATTTCTAAAAATTTGTTCTTACTATTTTGCTACTTTCTCCTTAATTCCTCAGCTACTATTATTCCTGTACTGCTGGATACTTATTAAGTAATAACACGTACTAACTTATCTTGTGACGAATGAGTACAAGATACACTGTCTAAGGAAAATAAGGTAGAAAGCATAGACATTAAGATTGTGTAAGAATGAATATAGAAATCCTCGTACTATCTAAAGCTAAATTGATCTTAAACACTTCTTGCAAAGTATTCGGTGTTTCTATTAACAAGTTTTCTTTTCAAACTGATACCCATTCCAAAAACAACAACAACAACAGCAGCAACAGCAATGGCAATAATAATAATAGTAATAATGATGATGATGATGGTTATAATAATAATTTTTGTTATCGTTCAGCTCTCTCTTTTATAATAATTCACTTTAAACCTAAATAAATACTCTCGCAAATAAATGTAATAAGTCGTTATATCAATTCTTTATCATTATTACTTTTATCTTAACCTTTACAAAGATGAATAGTTTACTATACGTATCATACAATGGTTACATCCAAACACTTTAATCTATGAAATGATGCTAATAACATTGTGAGGTGTAGTTTACAAACTGGTTTTTAAAAATCCAAAAAAAAAATTTAGCGGTTCATTTTGTGCTGATTTCCATTACGTGATATCATTTTTCTACGTCAAATAATGCATGCGAAAACTGCTGTTAACTAAGATTTTATAAGTGTGAAACAAAGAATGCGCAAGAATATTGTCTAAAATTAAAAATAACATCTCTTTAATAATCTCAGTCTAGGTAATGATTTATACAATAATTTCTGTATTGCTGTGTAAAGTTAGATATAAGTGGTTTACTGCTTTCTATAGTAATAATCACATTGCTGTTATTGATTATTTTATAAGTTATTAAGTTATTACACTACCCTCAAGCAGTAAATGCAGATAATGTGAGGAGATCTTATTTTTACTAAGATTTTTGAAATAGTGCATTTGAATGTTAATGCATCAACAACGACGTTTCTACATTGAGAAGTTATAGTAAATTCATCAATTTTTTATTAGAAAACTAAGAGATTGAGAGTAATAATGTTTCGTTACTTTCATTCTCATTTCAAAATCATGATTCTATTTTTACTGGTCTAAAACTAAAATATTTTTTAAGAACAATTCATTATATTGTGAGCGTTTTGAAACTTGAAGATATTTTTTTCATCATAAATATTCTGAATATCGTCTAACATGCAAGAACTCCTGTAAAACTGAAAAGAAATACAGGAGCAAAGCTTCGGGCAGCTCCATTCAGTTTAAGCCTTGCTTACTTCTATACTGAGATAAAGTTAATTCTTCGCTGAAAATAATTTCGTCACTATATTTTATTCAATTAATTATTATTTGATTTTTAAAGCAAAATTATTTGCAGATTCTCTGTATTAGCAAAAAATTTCTGTAGAGCGTATAATCAATCTGTAACAGATAGTATAAAAAGAAAGACTTCTCTTGTTTAGAATTGGTTTTCTTAAATTTCAGAAGAGGAAAAAAGTGTCGTAAAATATTATCTGCATTTTCCGTTTAATTCATCCCCACGTATTCATTTTTTCGAATCTCTTGTACAGATTTTTTTTCATTATTTTTTTTCATAAAAGTTTATTTATTTGTTTCCATTTTTTTCTTATTTGGGAGGAGAGATATTGCTGTTATAAGACGTCAATATATTTAGACAAATTCACGCTCAAAATCTAAACTATTTACATAACAGTAGACAAATAAACAATCCTAAAAGAACTGAAATAAGAGAGGAAATATACGGAACGGGGGAAGAAAACCAACAAGGAGATAAAAAAGGAAGAAAAGGGGAAAAAAAGTGCATCGGAAAGCTAAAGGGAGGGAAAAAGGCCGGGCTGGTAGATTTTGAAAGAGAGGGCCTGTTGTGTGAAATGGCGTTTGTGGCAATGCACTCACATGGATGTTACGTCGGATCAAATGGATGGCACACAGCCGGAGAGAAGTGCTAGTTGATCGGTTTCCAATGCTTGGCGAGTTATTGTACAGTTCGAGAATTTTTTTTTACTGAAAGATGCCACTTTATTTCTTCAAAGAAACGCCAGTGTAAAATAAATTATTTCTTCTGTATGTGCAGACAATTACTTTCTATCCCCCCCCCCTCCAAAAAAAAGAAGCGAATATTAAGAAAGAAAAAAAGGAACAATAAGGGGAAACAAAATCATAAATATTTGAGGCGTTTAGTAACAAAACCACTTCAATAAACTTTTTAAAAAATTTCGACAGGGATGAAAAACATTCACATTTTGAACTTTTTTCCATACAAAACTAGTGTTCTGACAGTAGTGTTCGGCCGGATGCGTTCCAAATTTCTTTTTGAGTGATAGTAAGCTATAAGAAGTATTAAATAAAGAGGGGGAAGGTAACTTCTGAAAATCAAGATTAAACTGGTTTTGACAAACTCGCGGTAGAATAAAAAATGACCCTTGCTCAAATATTTCTGAAAATATCAGCTGGAACGTTTCAAACAAATCTATAATTACTTCTGTAATTGCCTTTTTTTTCCTGTTCAACCTAATGTTGATTGTTCTCGGATATTTAAAAAGGGAATAAAAATGACCAATATTAGGTAGTGCGTCACTCCACAATCTTTCGAAGAAATAAATTCGTTTAAAAATAGATAATCTCTACGTGGATATTATCTATTTTTAAGGTATATATTTTTAAGATATATATATATATATATATATATATATATATATATATATATATATATATATATATATATATATCTTCCCTGTGTTCCATAAACTTTTTTAAATGGTTGTTAGCGTTGTGACAACCGCTTTAAAACATTTATGAATGAAGTGTTTAATCGGTATGTGTGTTTACTTGGGCTTCTTTGTTTAACTCTTAAATTTCAAAACTGTACAAAACTATCGATACATCATTGCTCAAAAATGGAAAGATAGGATGGAAATTGAAGCAAAATGAAGATAAAAAAAATAGTTTAATTCATACAGCACCACCATTATTTCAAACAACTGAATTAAAATTAAACAGAAGTTTATTAACAGTAACGTCTCCTTCCCCGCTATTCAAAACATTGCATCATAAACAAGACTTCAAAACAGAAACATACGCTCTTATTGATCAAATCAGAACTTCTTACTCTAAGCGGGAATGAGGAGGACTTCCATCAATGGTGTTTATCAGATAATTTGAATAACTGACAGCCTAATGACCGTTATAACGTATTGCGCACTAATCTACCAAATGCTTGAAATATGGTGTTATTTTTAAACTTACCTTTTCCACGAATTTTGTTATGTTCGATGTCATTAACACGTCATTAAGAGCTTTTTGGCGCCGAACCAAATAATCTGCCATTGTTTCCCAGGTCATTAAGTTTATATCTATCAGTGCTTTTTTTTCTTTTTTTAATTTTACACTTACTTTTGGTAATCTCTGTTTGCTTCATGGCAGATTTTATTCGTGTAATGCTATGATACAGTGAAGGAAAGCCGCCATTTTAAATTAAAAGCGCTAGTTAATTAAAAAGATACTTAAAATTTTATTATTTATTGTTGCTTTAAAGTAGCGGTTTCTCGTCTTATGACTGATTTCCTTAATGGTTTAGATATGGACCTCTGTAAACAAACGGTATGCTTTGCATGTTAAGTAAAATGTTTACTAGTATAATAAGAAGAAATTTCCTAAAACTACACTAATATTTGTAATACCAAATCAGTTGTCAGTATTTTTTTCTTGGGAATATGTGTGCATTGCATCTGTGTTAATCGTTCAAAGTTTATGAACACTGCAAAAAATAAACTGTTGTTTTCACAGTATAATAGTGGCAGCAGAGGTTCCAGTTTAAAACTGTAAAATAAACAGTAACATTAGCAGTATATATTACTGTGAAGTTTAGTTTATTACTGTGTACTTTAGTTTTAAACTGGAACCTCTGCTGAAAGTATTATACTGTAAAAACAAGTTTATTTTTTGCAATGCAGTTAATAAGACTGTTGAGAGTTTAAAGCAGGGGTCCCAAAAAGTAATTTTAAAAAAATACAATAGAAAAGTGTACCAAACCTAAAGATCCAATCTTCATTTGGGATAGCTCATTGTTCATCTGCTTGGACAAAAAATGACCTGGAAATAATTCACAAATATTGCTAGAATTGCATTTAGGGCTAGGTTTGCGTAAAAGCTCAGCTCCGGCACTTCTTTTAAATTTCATTTTTCGCATATTAGAGGGAATTAAGACTTCTTAGCAGTAAAATAAGTTCTGAGGACTTACAGAGTTTTTGTCATTTTCCCTGTAGGAGATTTAGCACAGGTCATACTTATTATTACTGACATTTATGCTAAACGAGAAATTGAATCGAGATAAATTACGTTATATAATGTTTTTACAATATTTAGAATTTGTAGAATTCGTTACAAACACTTTCTTTACACAACCTGTGTTGTTGAAGTAAAGCCTACCAACCAGCACTGTCACGTAATTTTACTTTCGGAGGTTTAAAACTTTCATGTAGGATATGCTACTGTGAAAGGCCGAAATCCAGTGAATGTCGATCGTTGCCGTTGAATATCAGCATTTACATATCAAGGGTATCTGTGGATGAATGAATATTTCCCGTAAATAACATGCAAATTTTGACATTCTCTAATTTCGGCCTTTCGTAGTATCATTAATATCAAATTGTGAAACTTGGGAACGTTGTATAATTTGTAATTGAATTAATATTATTTAGAGCAATTCTAAACCAGAATTTTTGTTCAAAAACTCATTTCTCAACGCTAGTTAGTTCATTTTAGGCTCAATTAGAGCTTCATTTGCGGCAGTCCTGTGTTCAGTTTGAATGGATTCTTCAAAATTTAGCCAAGAATATGTTTCAAAACGAACTGAAAATCCTTAGTGGCATAGTAGTTTTCGTGCTTGAAACTCAATTTCTCATTGAGATTCGAAACATCACTCACTGCTACTGTTCAGTTAGCTAAATTTTTTTCTTTTCAAATTTCGCCAACGACCGCCAAGCCCTCTGAAAATCAGGCAACCTGAGTGAGAAAGGGGGAGGGTCGCCAAGATGAGCACAGAAATCGCATTACCCGGCGGCTCGTCACGTGACGTAATAGAGTTACGTGAGTGGATAACTTAGGGGGTGTTTCTGGCTCGCTTTGGTAAATAAGGAATGTCGGAGAGAAAAAGGGATAGAGAAGAGAAGGTAGATTTTGCATCTGTCCGTCAGTCTGCCTGCCTGCCTGTACGAATCTCATGCAGCTTCGCTTTGCAGCATTTTGCAAACTGTATTTCGAGGGGGGGGGGTATATATTTTGCCTATTTTTAACTTCTACTAACTTCTTTTTACTTTTGAAAATACGGCTACTAATTTTTTCAATAAATTTAAGGAAAGTAAAAAATTTTCACAGTAGAATTTATCTTTGCAATTCTTTTATTCAATAGTCATAATTCCTGATAACTAATAGATTTCGTCGATAATTTTTGTTCGAATGAAATAGTTTTCTGTGAAGATTTTCCTGCAGTCTGTTTTTGTGCAAAATTTAATTAAAGTTTAGAGACAACGTACCGTAAATCAGGGTTACTTGGACCCAGAAGAGGGCTACTTGAGCCCACAGTAAAATGATAAAATCTGGGTTTGGTACTAGCGTTAGAGACTGCAGAGGGCTTCTACCTAGTGGAGAAACGAGGAACTACGTGCAAGTCTTCAACTAGTAGGTACCAAACCTAGATTTTATCATTTTATTGTAGTGGGCTCAAGTAACCCCCTAGGGTCCAAGTAACCCTGATTTACGGTAGGGGGAAAAAATCAACTGTTGAGAATGAATGAAAAGCATTCGTTGTTAACAATTATGAACTTAAGTAAAAGATACTGTAGAAAGGAAACATAATTTTAATGACATAAAAGATTCCATGTGTTGGAAATATGCCCCGATGAAATGTAAAATAATCAATAATAACACGATGGCTGTCTTGAATGTACATGATTTTTATTAATTTCGGGTAAATACAAAAGCACTCTTTTTCCATCAGACGAAAGCAATTCATTGAAAATCATTGGTATTTTCGACAGTATTTCGGTTAAGATTTAAAAGCAGACAATCACGAACGTCACGAACGAACATGCTAGTAAATAAGTTGCTGATAAATTCCACATAATTTTTTACTCATCAGATTATTCTAACCATGGTCCGATCAAGCTATTCCCTGGGTCCAAATTTTATGCTGACCCTCCTCTTACTTCATAGGGATATTGATAAATCTAAAACTTCTTCAAAAGAACATTTTTCTCATCTAAAGATAATTTACTCTATTTGCACAAATTGCAATGTAACACCCTGGGTCTAGTTGGTCTATGAGTATTTCAGGGCTTGGCCTTCACTCTTCTCCACAGGTAAGAAAGAAAAGTAATTTAGAGAAGAAATCTGTTTTAGTAACATTTCTACAGATGCTTTAACTTTCTCTCACTTTCAAAAGTGAGAGAAAATCAATTTAATGTCAAACATTTCTACAAACATCTGCCAACTCCATTAGTGTAAAATAAATTATTTATAGTTAGTTACTCCAAAAGAGGGCAGTGGAGTAAAAGACGTTTATTGAAAAACGTGTTTTGTTGGTAGCGGACGGTTCATTTGGTGTAGGGACCCAGTGGCAGTAGCATCTGTTGTACGGGCATCCCTCTAGGGAGTCTACGGTCCACTACCCCGGGACAATGCCGCCTTGTGCCGCTTGTCGTCGCCGGCACCCCCGAAAGAGTGGGAAACTCGAAATGGGATGGGGGAGCGGAGATTCGCAGACATATGAAACTTCGGTGTTTGTTGAGATAGATCATTGCGGTAGATATATAATAGTGAGAATGAAAAATATACACTGTAAAAAATTTATGCTGTTTTTACAATAATATACAGCTTAATTTTATAGTAATAAACTAAAAATTGCTTATTTTTACAATAATAAACTAAAATTTCTACTTATACAGTACTAAGCTATAAAATTGCTAATCTCACAGTAATAAGCTATAATATTGCTAATTTTACAGTAATAAACTATGAAATTACTTATTTTACAGTTTATTACCTTGCATTTTACAGTTTTAATCTGGAACCTCTGCTGCAATAGCCTGGATAAGAGGTAGATAAATAGCTTATTACATTGTTATTTGATGAAATAAAAAACATTTAATTTAGATAACAGTGTATGCTATTGCATTAATTAAGCACATAGTTACACTAACAGGCGGTTTAGAACAAAAATGCGTTTAGAAATCAAAAAAAGAAAAAAAAAAAACATAGGATATAGTATTAAATTTAATTCTTCAAAAGATAAATAAAAATGTTAAAACATAATTTGATAAATTTTTGCTTTTATCGAGGGAAAATTAAAAGTAATCGCTACTATCATTTTATTACTTTGAATGGCTATAACTGTCTTAGTACATTCCATACATCACTTTCATACTCCGTAAACTGTGAACTTTCTCTTCTGCTAACTACTAAAACCAAAGTTGAGTTTAATAATTAAAATGGTAATATAATGCTCAAATTTTGATATTGAATAAGTATATGTTCATAAACATGTTCCTATATACCATTAACGATACGGAAAGATGAAATATTTACCAATGTATATCTTTAAGTACAAAACACTTTTTCCTAACAAATTGCTGCCTTTACTCAAACTTCATTGCTAAAGATATATTATTATCTTTAGAAATAATCTTAAAATAAAGCAAGAGAAGCAAAATAAAACAATGTATCTATTTGCATCCCTTCTGCAAATAATCGGTCCATCAGAAGTAAAATATTTGTACCATATCGTGGATGGATAACATGTATTAGTGGAAGGGGAAAAATAAGCCTCGAATATTTCGCAACCACTTAGCTAAATGGGAAAACCACCACAGTATTGAAGCCATTACCGTATGCAGTTGGCGGTGTTGACATATTCTTAGGGGGTGTAGGTAAGCACAAAGATGAGTATGGCACGGCCCGTCTTTTACTTATTATCTAGATGACTTCGTAGCGTGAGCAGTTTAATTCGATGTGGTTCGGAACTGAAGCGAAGAGATGGCTGATGATCTCGTATCCATGACGTTTGAGGGTTCAAATAAGTGAAACAGTCGAGCGAAATCGCACGTGTAGTTGATGATTTGAGATGACGGCTTCTTTAGTAAGCTCAGTGTGGTGATGAAGATATTACAACAAGACAATATAGTTTTGGCAATGGTACATTAATTTTCAATCGAGGAAAGTGCGAAATAGAATTATTTTGCAGCAGTATATTTTATTTTGAAATTTGTTTAATGGTGGTTTTGCAGATTTCAAAGATTGCCTGAATTTTAAACTACTAACAAATAAAACCCAATCCAGTTAAAAGTAATAGTTTATCTGGTAAACGAACTGTTGTTTTGAGGCCTTTTTTTTTCTTCTTTTTGCTGTGCCTAATTTTCTTGAGCTTTTTATGATTATATATATATTTTTTAGTATTATTATATTAATTTATTTAAAATATATATTTACCATTCTCTATCGGTGATCATGTTTACACTGTTAAAACTATGGCTGCTTACATAATGTCTTTAGCATAAGAGATAGATTTTACATGCATGTGTGTGAATGCATATTATGTATACAGAAATACAATCATTCATAATATCAATGAACTATGCCGATCGTTTGGTGAAAGAAATGTGAAAAGATCGAAACATGCCAAAAGAAAGGAGAAGAATGGGAGGAGGAGATTTGACAAGCTTGCATGAAAAACAAATAATTCTGTAAAAGTTAATTCTTGTTTATTTCGGCTTTTTAATATTTTTCCTTCACTTCATCGTTTTTTTTTTTTTCTTGGATATTAGAATATTTCTTCATTCCTTCTATGATACAAGAATATTTTTTCTAACGCCAAGAGCAACCGCACAATAACTGGGTTCAGACATTGTAACCATTGTTGCATGCATGTTCCATCAGTGTTCAACTATGTCTTGAGCAAATGATTATGGATTGGAGGAGCTTGGACGGAATAGTTCTGCTAACAAAGTTGCTTCGGCGGTGCATTGATCTTTTGACATTCTCTTGGGGCCGACTATTAAGACTCAACCTCCCTCAGAAGTTGAGAAGAATAATGCCAAGTGGCATACCAAGACATCTTGGCGAAATGTGATCTTCATTCCTGGCGCTCCCTGGGGTGGAAAACAATGAAACAGCATCACTTGTCAAAATATCACTTAACATGGCGGACTCGCCAAAAAATGTACGCCAATTCCATGCTTCGTCATCAGCTTGCTGAAGGCGATAACTGATCTATTCTTAGTGACTGAACCCCCGAAAGTAAATGTAAAATGGCAAGTTGTTAAAATGGTGCCGACGTAAACGTTTCGGAACCGTAATACCGCACGTATGATTCTTTTTTGAAAGATGCGCGGCCCGAAAAATGATGGCGGTAAAAATAGCGACTCTGTGCTTCTGCATTGTCAATATGTCATGTCTGGAGGTGGAATTTGTCACTGTGAAAAATCTTTTTTTGCGGAAAATAAAGCATTTTCTTTCTAGAAGGCTCGGCTTCTTTTGAAGCCATCATCCCTCTTGAAACACAAAATGTGATTTCATGGTAATGAGTCGTGTTTCCTTCAACTTCATCTAACGAGTAAGCCTGCTCTGTAATTCTGCAGATGAAGGAAAGCATTATTCCTTTGATTTTCAAACATTTTTGTTGCTATCAGACACAAAAAGTAGACATGTGATTTCAAAAAACTATTAGTATCCCTGGTGTTGAAAGTGTGATATACCTCCTACTAGCATATCTTTAAAAATATCATTTGAATTCCTATTTTATTTTGCTTGAAAATGTATGCCATGCTCATAATTTAAAATTAAAATTTTCGTTTAAAAATATTTTAGTTAAAATCCGTCATGATTGGATTAAATCTGTACCTCAGGACCAGAACGCCGTAAGTCCAAAAATGGCGATTTTCACTTTTTTGCCGTATTGCATGTTAAATCTTATTACGCATCGACCTAAAAGAACATTATTCTAGAAAAGAAATTCCTTCACATTTATTTAGCAGCATTAAAAGAGCGCGAGTCCCATCCTTTGCGTGCATCCCACAAGCGTATTCGCCCATTACTGAAAAGTGACGAAAATGGACTTACGTTAGTCTGGTTCTGAGGTATAGAAATATTTCGTGACTTTCAAATATTTTCTCAAGAGCATAAGTGTATCTTAATGCATTAACTTCATCTTAGTTTATTGATCAGGAAATAACCCTTACGTGAAAAAGACAGCAAATTCAGATCAGTAAATTAGCTTATTGAACAAAAAACTTTAGTATAGTTAATATACATCTTATTTCCCCAAGGATTGCCAACATAGCAATCCCAGGGGGGGGGGGGGGTTGAAACTAATCGATCTGAACGTAGTTTTAAACACCCTACCTCCGTCGCTGTGTGTCTAAGTTACAAGGAAACTTTTTTTTCTCCTCACTAATTTATTTGGGATCTAACCAAAAGTTATAACGTATTTTTAAGAAAATACTTGGAGATAAACTTGCATGTTTAATACCTTATCAACAACGTCCATTTTTTCATTTTTTATCAACAAAAATATAACTAGCAATCATTGAAAAAAGACTTAATGCTTGTATTACTGAAGTACCATGTGAAATGCATAGGAAGTGAGGCTTATGATTGAAATAAAACATACATAAATATGTCAAATTTTCTTTTGTTTTTCAAAAAAAAAAAAAACCCTATAATCCGTAATTTACCATAAATTCCTAATCGAAATTGTTTGAAGTATTTCTGAATTCGTAAGCTTAAAATCTGAAAGTAGTTTCCAATCTCCATTTTCTCGGTATCAGCACAAGAACTAATAAAAGAAAGAAAGCGAAAATTACTGCTCAGAATCCATTGTGGCAAAATATAAACGAATACATACACACGAAATATAAACGTTATGATTTTTTATAGACATACCTGCTATTCCTAACATAGAAATAACCCAAACTTTAAAAACCTCAGAAGAGGTGGGAACCTCGAATATTTCTGGAAATCGCATTGACAACATATTCTAAGTTATCATTTTACATTTTGACACCCCCTATCTCCCCAGTGCCTTCAAAGATATCTTTGTCTTTCTCACCAGAAAAATAGAATGAACAAAGATGAGCCTGTGTAAGAATAACTCTTATCTTTCGTTTCTTCAGGGTTGTCAGTCCTCCTATGTCAGATCATCAACTGATAGCGATATATTGAAGCCGTGTTTTGCAAGTGGCACATTTTCCTCGAGTTGAATGCGTAAGAATATCCCGTGTCTTTCTATTTCCTAACAGTCTATGATTTCCTCATGTCAGCAGCAATCGTAATTTTTCTTCAGTTTTTTTTTCTCTGCTAAACTATTTTAGGCCTCATTTTGGAAAGAAATATTTTCTTTGTTGGGGAAAATGTTTGCAGAAAAGAAGATGCTAGACATGTTACGGATAATGATAAAAGATCTCTCACAAGATGTTCTAGCGCATCTAGACTATGCACGAAAGACATTGGTCATAACAGTCCTTGTATGTTTATGCGTATGTTGCCATATAAGGATTAGCAATACTCTTTAGTCAGAGTTCTCTAGTTGTGTCCATTTCACGCGTTTCTAAAATGTGCAAAGAAGTAACTTGTATGTTTGCTGCGAAATTGAAAATTGAAGTGTGCTTTATAAATGCTCAGTGAAACTCACTGAGAAAACATTTTAATTTACTCTGTTACCAATGAAATATTGCTTGAAAGCCAACTTGAACCGAAACATTTAGTTTCTTAACAATAATAATTGCATTAAGAATTGTTAATTTCGTAGTAACAACAACAACAGCAATAACAATACTCCTCTTGGTCCTCCTCCTCCTCCTTCTACTACTACTATTACTAATAACAATGAATTAAATAAATAATAATAACCATAACAATAAATAAATAAAAATGCATAATAATAGTAATAATAACAGTATTATTATTATTATTGTTAAGGTATTTATTATTAGCCCAGAACAAGTTGTTTTTTCTGTATTTATAATAATAATAATAACATTATTATTATTATATTAATGAAGAAAAAACAACTTGTACTGGGTTATTAAAAACAGATTCATAAAATTAATAATAGATCTAAATGTATCAATATTTTCTGCCATTTTACCAGTCATATAGGGCCAGTTTTGAGAAAAACGTTGATGAGGAGCAGAGTTTTCCATTAATATTCATTATTTTTCCTATTTTTTCACCTATTTATCTATCCTTCAAACCTCTTGAAAGATAAATATTAGCAGTTAAATTTTCCTTTCTTTTAAATTGTCGAATCAAAAAATGGTATCTTATAAAGACTTTTATTTATTTATGGTTTCAGCTTTTTTGTTAAAATTTGTAGATGGGAAGGTATTGTTGCAAATCATCAATGCTTTTTAAATTTTACCTCCTTAAATACACATCAACAAGATAAAAACTAATATTTCGGTAATTTTGTGAATTTTAAAAAATATTTTGGCTAAAATAAATTTCTAAACATTAATTAATAACAAAAACCTTGGCAAACAGACATGGGGAAAAATTAAATAATGAAAATTGTTAAATAGAAATACGATCGAACCTATCTCTTACTTTAATATTACCCAAATGCTGAACTTGATGACGCATGCAGTGTTGCCTTACAGGCTGCAATCGTCGTCAACATCAGTTCTGTCACCCATATCTAGAAGACTAATGAGACCGAAAAATGAAGCATGCCAGTTTCTTATAATTTATAAACTAAGATAACGCGCTATTTAAGATACTTGCGGGAGCGTAAAAACTCGAGTCATTAAAGCAAAATTAGAGGTTCATAGCTTTGCCAACTGTGAAAGTAGTCGGGTGAGCCAGAGCTCCATGAAGCTTGTGCAGTTTCTGGATGAATTTCTAATTAGATTTGAATGGATGTGACTTGATTATTTGCCCCTAATTTTGCTGTGTGACACAAATACTCTACATTTGAAATTTACGGGGTTTTATACTGTCTGTAAAATTTTTTCGGCTTCGACATTAGAATGTTTTCAAATTAAAATTTCGTGAAAACTATGTACATAGTTCTAACGGCTCACACATTTGAAAAATTACTATTGAAATAACACGTGTTGATTTTGTTCTACTAGAAAATTTTGGTATTAAGCGAGCAAGGATGCTTTACTAGACGAGATTTTATTCGTTTCAGAGTTAGAAGTTACTTTAATAATACACAAATTTCATATAAAATTCTTCAGTACAATAAATTCGGAAACCATGTTTAATAAAATTTAACCTATCTGCTTAGCTTTGCCTCGGGTATCGTGTTTCCGAAATTCTGAATCAATCCTTTTTCTAAATTCTTAAATCGGCAAATCATGTCCAAAACGTGATTTTAGTTTCATGCTTTTTGTGTGCACTGTAAAAATGAATGTTGTTTTTATAGTACAATACAGCTAATTTTATAGTAATAAACTGTAAAAATTGCTAATTTTACAGTAATTAACTGCAAAATTGCTAATTTTGCAGTTTATTACCGTGCATTTTACAGTTTTAAACTGAAACCTATGCTGCCAGTATTATACTGTTGTTTTTTTAGTACAATACAGTTGAATTTTACTGCAATAAACTGCAAAATTCCTAGTTTTACAGATTATTACTGTGCATTTTACAGTTTTAAATTGAAACCTCGGCTGCCAGAATTATACTGCAAAAACAACAGTTCACTTTTTGCAGTGTGCATATGAACTTTTGATGGCGTGAAAATAAAGTAGTTATAAGGAATTTCTGTGTTTATTTGTTACAGATAAGCGTACACGTGATCTATATAAGAACACACATAAATTGAATGGGAATGCCTTTTATCTAATTGTTTTTTTTTTTAATTTTAATAATATGTATAGATCTGCCAACGATTCCTCTGTCCCGCTTCTATTTTAACCCTTAGGATGACAACTCTACGAATTTTATTACCTGCCATGAACTGACTCTTGAACTGTCGAGACTATAGTGATGTAACTTTAGACACTATAGTTTGATTTCTTGTGTATATAATCCGTGTAACTAAAAATAAGATAAAGGAAAGGGGTATTATAGCGCCAAAAACAGGTCTCATTGAAAAGAGTTAAATTTTATGGCAAATGGTGACAAACATAATTGTGATTGTGTATGTAAAGAGATTGCGCATAGAAACTGAAATCAACTCGAATGTAACATTAAGCCCGTTCGGAATTTTCGATTCAACATATGCATTACAACTGTTTTCAAAGCAAGCTTGATTTTTCTTTCTATCTCAAAACCGACTAATTTCTAACGAAAGCAAATATAAGTCGCTGGTGTTTGGAAATGTAAAACCCACAACTTGTTTTTCAAGAAACATACTTCTGTAGCGGATCGGATTCATCTTTACAATCTTTCAATTAGGTTCAGAGGGAGAAAAAATACCACCAACTAAAGCAAGAAAAAAAAATGAATACACATGTAATCAAGCACATCTGCCTCTGATGTCCCGTACCAGCTGACTTGATTCACCGATTTATACACGCACAGCAATGCGCGAGATTCTGCTTGCACAATTCCGCTCTTTGTGTTCTCTCGGCAGCCTTAACAAGAACCCAGTCCATCCATAAGAAGGGAAGTCGTGTCTGTAATTATGGCTGTAAGCCAAAGTCGCTTGGAAGAACGTCCCGAGTATCTGTTATGCGCTTAAAGATACAATCTTTCTCTGCCAAATTTAGATTGGCAATGTCTTCGGTCTCTGAAAAGCGTATATGCATGTCTCCGCCAGGAACGGAGCTGTCATAATTGGTTACGGCACAGTTGGAAATTAAACTGTCGCTGCAAATTAACCGCGAAATTTGAAATTTCTTTTAGGAGTTTTGCGATACATTTAATCAAGTAGAATTTGTCGTGTACCGAATCCCGTGAAGATAAAAATGCCGCTTTGAAACAGACCGAATTTTGAGGAAAGTTTTCAGCTGGTCTTAATTTGCAAGAGAACTCAAGGGAACCCAAACCCTAAACTTATTTTCAATTTCGGGTGCTCAAAGTTTTCCGTATTTGACGAAATGAAAATAAGATTTGCAGACTGTTGGATTTCATCAGTCTAACTATTCTGCAGTTTGTGATAACTCAACAGGATTTCAAATTCACAGACATCATGATATGCTTTAAGTTCTGTTTATGATCAGCTCAATCTTTCATTTTTAGGGTTACGTTTAATTCTATGATAAAATCAGAATAAAGAGTTTTCAATTTTTAAAAGATAGTTTAATTTTTAATTTGAAGTTTTCAAGAATATGTAAAAGAGCTTCATAGGAAAGAACTTAAAGTTTTCTAGAAAACGTAGAATATTCGCATGTTTTTGAAATCAGTTATATTTTATATAAACATATGCGGTTCTGTATATTCTAGTAATATATAAATTTCTTATTAAAAATAAAAGAAGCGATATTCAACGACTGTGAGTAAAATACACTGAAAATTCTCCCTAAAATTGCAGTTTTAAACTAGCAGTAGGGTTGGCTGGTCAAAACCGTAAACTTACATAGGATAAATCTAATCTCACAATGATTTGCCGAGAAAACTTGATCTTGAACGGTAAAAAATCGTTACTATCACAGCTTTATTATCGTAACTATTACAACCGTAAATATTACCGGATTTTATAACAGTAAGTTCTGTTTTTCCTCGATATACTTTTCCAGTGTTGTAATGTTGCGAGAAAAATGTTTCAAAATGAGGACACGTTAAAACAATTTATAAACAAAATAATTCACACTTTACCATTTTTATTTTTAGAAAATGTTTGAAATAGTTCGACAACATGAAAAAGTTTTCTTTTGCAAAACCAGTTCAATTTTTTGCAGATATGTTTAGAAGCAGGTCTTTCCAAGAGTGCTCAATTTTAACGCAAAGTGTTAGCAATGGGACACCGCTAATTTATTCGTGGTTCCTACTAAAAGGCAACAACACTTCAAAACCATGTGTCTGCTTTTCTGTGTTTTGATTTTTGATGAAACTAAATAGCCAATCACAAGTGCTCCGAACTCAGCTTGGAATTATATCAAAAATTCAAAGGCCTTAAGCAATTTTACTATGAAGAACGTAGGCTCAGCAAAAGTTGTAACTCCAGTCGCTTAGGAATTCCAATCAATCAACAGAAGTACACTGAGGAACGACAGTTTGATGTTCTAAGATCATTACTTAATGTCGGAAGAGATCTAAAAGAATAAATGGCCATCTCGTTCAGCTTTGAATAATGATTTATCTACTGTGTGTTGTGAGTTACACTGCAAGAATTGAACTGTTGTTTTTACAGTATAATACAGCTAAATTTTACGGCAATAAACTAAAATTGATAATGCACAGTAATAAACTGTAAAACCAGCAATTTTACAGTTTCTAACTGTAAATTTAGCAATTTTAGTTTATTGCCGTAAAAATTAGCTGCATTATACTGTAGAAACAACAGTGTAATACTGACTGCAGAGGTTCCAGTTTAAAACTGTAAAATGCACGGTAATAAACTGTAAAATTAGCAATTTTACAGTTTAGTACTGTAAAAGTAAAAATTTTAGTTTATTACAGTAAAATTAGCAATTTTTACAGTTTATTACCATAAAATTAGCTATGTTACACTGTAAAAACAACATTAATTTTTACAGTGTGCTTAGGTGTTTTGAAAAAGGAAATTTATGAACGACGACAGAAGAACTTAAAGAAATGTCATTGTACAGTGAAAAATATTGATTATAAGCTTCGAATCATTAGAAACCAAAGTCCTTCAGGGGGTACACTGTTAAAAATTTTCCTGAAATTTTACGGTAAAAGTTACTGGCATCCATGTTGCCAGTAACTTTCACCGTAAAATACAATTTTACTGTAAAATTTTACGGTAGAGAAAAGTAGAGTAAAAATGCAAGCAGCTAGGATCGAACCCAAGACGCAGTTATCGCACTTCGCTTCTCTATCCACTGTACCGAATAGACCAGGCATGGCGAACAGAAATTGAGTATTACGTGCTTCGCTCAGTAAGTCACGTGGTTTATCAACTGGCGCTGTAATCGTTTCTCTTTTATGGTACAATTTACTGTAAATATTTTCGTTACTGTAAATGAAACATTTTACAGTAATATTTACCATAAAAGTTTCCTAAATTTTTAACAGTGTAGTCGTCAGTATTAATACTAAGTGGTTATGACGAAGACAAACTTTTACTTATTGTGGTGAATAAAGTTGCAAGCAATACAATTGCACAGTGGAACTCCGATTTTACGTTGTCCGTTTCGTACGTTATCCCACTTCCGACGTCATTTTCTGCTGGTCTATGAAAAAGGCTGTACTGATAATGTTGAAAGATCCCAGGTTTCACGATTTTCTTTAATGAAAATCCGCTTTGTACGTTTTTCCATAAGCAGATCAAATCATTTTTCATACAAGACATATTCCAACTTTCTTTCCTTCTTTTTTTTCAAGAAATTTTAGTTTTATAACTATTTAAAAACTCTCTGCACCGCAAAAAATGAACTGTTGCTTTTACAGAATAATACTGGCAGACTACGTTTCAATTTAAAACTGTAAAATGCACAGAACTAAACTGTAAAACTAGCAATTTTACAGTTTTTTACTGTAAAATTAGAAATTTTAGCTTATTGCCGTAAAATTTAGCTGTATTATACTGTAAAACAACTGTACTACTAGCAGCAGAGGTTAAATTTCGAAACTGCAACAGCACGGTAATAAACTGTTAAATTAGCAATTTTAGTTTCGTACTGTAAAAGTAGAAATTTTATAGTTTATTACTGTAAAATTAAGAGTTTTTAGTTTAGTACTATAAAATTAGCTGCATTATACTGTATAAACAACATTCATTTTTTACATTGTGGCACTTTTATTGTTTTATCTTGCGGCCCTTTATGAGAGGAGTTTCCTTCAATCTTCCTTCCCGATAACTGACGATCAGAGTTGCTGGCACTATACTGGAAATTCTCTCCGAAGTCTTCACATGTATCGTATATTAATCACATCGCGAATTCTCTAATATCGGATTTTATACCCACTTCTGATGATTTTGATGAAAAAATGAAGTTGAAAAGAAATGTCCTTATCATCATTACACCACTGAAATGTCTTTATCATAATCACGATTATCGCTGACCCACTGCTGAATTAAGCATCTTCAAAACTTTTCCATATGATACTCATCTTCTGCTTTTAACTTTAAAACTAACTTTAGTGACATATCTTAATTCGTCGAACTGCCTTCAATACGAATGGGTTATAGGATGTTTGATAGTCCAGAATTCCATTCTAAAATAAAAACGGCCTTCTCTAGTCATTTTCAACGTAAATTATACCTTTTATGATCCCTTTCAAATGATCAATACTACTTCAAATGTTTTACTCTTAATATCGCCATCCATTGAAATACTTTGGTTTTGTTTTTTATATCTATGTGAATATATCTCAAGAGCTCTTCTTCTGAGAGAACATTTCTTTACATTGGTGTTCAACAGTTTAATCATTATGAAATATCGTGCATTTAAATTATTTTGTTTCTTTATTTCCGTACATTCACCTATTTTTTACGGAAATGTATGCTAAAAAAAGTTTTTTTTTTCAAGCATAAAAAAACAATTGTTCGTTTTGTGCTTCAGTAGTCAGGTATAGATAGCATCTCTTAAAAGAGTGGCGTGATCCAAGAAAATTTTAAAACCTGAAGACAAAGACAGCTCTAGTAACAACGTTGGCAACGTAACAGTGAGACGACAGATGTTGTGTAAAGAGAAAACTGAAGACTATGAATGGAATTTTTTTTTAACTTTACAGTTCAAGAAGAAATTTATTGTGATATTTTGTCTGTCATTAATTCATTCAAATACTTTACGATTTAGGCACTAGTTGTTTTTCAGAACTTACAATTCAAAAATGATATATTTATATTATGTTTTGGTAGCAATAATAATACTAACAATAATATGTACGTATATATTATTTATAGCATTAAGTCCAAAAAAAGAAAATTCTTTGACTAGAGTGTGCATAGATAGCACACTTGACGCATACACACGAAGAGAGGCAAACCAGAGTGTAGTAATAACAATAATGGTAATAGCAATGTGAAATTCAAAATAAAGGAATTAATTAATTAATTTAAAAATTATAATAATAATAACAGTAATAATGATAATAATAAAAATACTAATACTGATAATAACAATAGTAATAGCAATAGTTAACTTGCTATAAAATGACCCGATAGCTAATTACATGATGCGCTTTTTCGAAACTCTTGTGCTTAGAAATTATTATTGTTATTATTATTATTATTATTATTATTATTATTATTATTATTATTATTATTATTATTATCATTATCATTATCATTATCATTATCATTATTATTATTATTATTATTATTATTATTATTATTATTATTATTATTATTATTATTATTACTATTATTTGTTTTGTATTTTGCATTGCTATATCTATTATTATTATTATTATTATTATACTGATGATAATAATAAGAGTAATAATAATGATACATATTAATAAGAAATTAATAACAATAATTTTTATAATAATCGTAAATCAAAATACAAAATTAATAATAATAATAACAATAATATTTAAACGCAAATGTCTGAAAAAAGTGCATCATGCAATTAGTAATGGGGTCATTTTTTAGCAACTAAAGAAACTTTTAACTTCTTAAAGTTATAATGCAAAAAGTTGGACAAAAAATGTCTTGGAAACTCGCATCTAAACGGTAAATTCAGTCGAAAAGTGTCATTGCGATGTTCCGGCGATAAACTTTTTCACTGGACATATCCTAAATTTAGAAATTTCGTGACATAAAAAAAAAAAAAAAAAAAAAATCTGCGGAAACATTTCATTGGAGGCTTGGTGGCGCTGCATAAGTTTTTATTCGCATAGCATTTGTGACTAAAATCGAAAACGCAAATAAATACACAAATGATCGGTGCAAAAAGTCGTTCCTTTTTTCGCAATCTCCCCACCAACGCCGACTTGATACATCCCGAGCTTCTGGCCATGCAACATTAAACAGGCAAAATCCAAACCCATAAAGCATTATAGCTTGAAAATGCATTCTAATACTGTTAGAAAAGCGATTTCCTTTTTCAGCGACCATTTAGGAAAAGTAACTTTTTTATGCGGAATATATGCGCGCTTTTTTAAAGTCGTTTGCTTAAAGATGCATTTGGATTTCTATTTAAGTTCTCAGCCTCTTCGTTGTAACTGTAACCTATAATCATTTGCCCAAAAGCGATACACATCATATTATAATACCAAAATCGCCGCTCTAATGTGCACAGCGAATAACGAATTTATAAATAAATAATATCCGTTTTCGGAATTTTTTCCCCTCCATCCACTTTTGAAAAAAAAAAAAAAAGAAAGAAAACAAAATATCAAATAAACGTAATTCGTTTAAAGATCAGGTAATTTTATTATTCGGCAAAATGTTTATGGGCAATTAAATTAAACGTTTTTTATTAAGTGCTCATTACTTATTTAGGCAAACTGAAAAACCTGTACAAAGTGGTTTAAAAGAAGCTTGCTGCAGTTTTTTCAGAAAAAAAAGGAAGCAAGCTTGAAAAGATCAAAGTGCCTACTTAATAATTTCCTATACTTAGAAACGTCGAACTTTTATTCAAAGCAAAAACTGAAAGCGGTTTTTAACGTTTTATAAAAACATGATTATTCCGATTGAGTAAAAAATTGTGCCAATTATTTAGTACCTTTTTTACTAAATTCTTTGATGTACGTTTTTCTTTCTTTTTATAAGCATGTTTTTTAATCGCATTAACGTGAAAAGCAATTCAGAAAATATCATGAAGAAATTAGCTTTTCAATGGCATATTTTTTACTACCATAATTTTAAGCAAATGTTTAGAAAAATTGCTTTTTATAATTAAGACCAACAGGAAACTCATTACTTTTTAATTTTTTGTGCATATGGCTATCCACTCATAGAAGATATCAGAATTAAAAAATCTTATTTTGAATCAGGATGCGTTTTTGAAAGTAGCCGTTGCGTAAAAATTGTTTCGAACAATCTTTAAGTTATTCGTAGTGCTTCACTGCTTCAACATTCTTTGAAATATTGCTTCAAAGTTTCGGATCGTATGCTTTGATGTTAATTACAATTTTAAATTAAGTTGTACAATGTTAAATTTCTTTAGAGTCATATTTTTTCCCGTACCGCTTTACTTCGGACGCATGGATATTTCAATTTCAGGTAACCATAAATAAAAAATTCTGCGCCCTTTGAAATAACATTTTGATTTTAATACATTTAAATTTAGTAAATGAAAATCGTTGAAATTATTCCTGCTCGAAGTACTTCGATTAAAAAAAAAAAAAAAAAAAAACACTACTTCATAAAAGTAACTTAAAAACACACACACACACACATTCATAACTGTAAATACAACACTCTCCAACATTCATACAATAAAATATCCTGTTAGAGATCAAATTTTCTATCTAGAGAAAGTGTTGCAGAAATTTCACTCTTAAAACAACAGTTTCAAAAACGACTCAAAAATACTCACATTTGAGTATTTCATCGACTCAAAATGGCTCCGACTACATGAGTTTCTAAAATGAAACTAGCATGTGCTCAGATTCTGAAACTTTGCAAGTGCTCAAAAATGAGTCAAAAATGCTCAATTGTGAGTTATGTGAAGGTTTCAAAAACGAGTTTGTATTTATTCTGTATTTATCGACGTGCTCATTTCTGAGCATGTAATAATTTCAAAAACGAGGACGCATGCTCTCATTATCGAGTACTTAGGAAGTTCATTATTATGAGTATGTATGAGCTCA